>NIPM01000952.1:0-35270 GCA_002738285.1 Holacanthella duospinosa | reverse complement strand
GAATTATAATGTATTTGGTTGATAAAATGAGTAAATTCTTGAAGAAAATGTATTATTATGGTTGAAAAGTTTTAATAATTATGCAAAAAGCTATTTTGGTTGATAAAAATAAAAAATTTCTACGTATATTTCAACCAAATGATATTTAGATATTTTATTTCCAACCATTTCAACCAAAAAATCATGTTTTCTTCAAAAATTTCCTTCCATATGGGACAAAATTTTTGAAAGAAACCAATCATTTTGGTTGAAGAATTCAGTATAATTCTCGAAAGAACATTATTATTTTGGTTGAAAAATTTCAATAATTACATAAAAACCTGCTTTGGTTGATAAATAAATATAACTTATACTTATTTATCAACCAAATAATACATATATTTTTTATTTCAACCAAAATATTAAGATTTCTTCAAAAATTTTGTGCCATATTTATTATTGAATTTTATTTTTTTATTAAAATTCTATTAGAATTATAACCGAGGCTTCAAAAATTTTGTCCCATATTACTAAAATCGAGAATTAGTGTGTGTGTAACCCTCAATAACACTAAGACGATTAAAGATAATAACATGATAATTATACCAAAAGATGGAGAATTTTTAGAGAGTGTCTTAGGATATATTAGATTTTAAAATATCTTCTCTACATAGAGTAAATAACGTTTTAGTAAATTTGAGTACGTATCATTTTTTATTCTTAATTTATTTCAACCAAAACACTATAGAATTTGAAATATGGGACAAAATTTTTGAAACATAATTCTATTCTAATTAGTCGAGGACTTTTAGTTTCTTGAATGCATAAAATAGTAAGATGAAAATAAATTCATGTATTTACTATCCATAGAATATCTGTTAGCTATATTTCTTGCCATTTTAGTTGCTTCCTCAACCTATTTTCACTATGATGCACTAATATGAAAGAATTATAACCGAGGCTTCAAAAATATTGTGCCATATGAAGAAAAACATTTAAACTTAATTTATGAGAAAAGGATTCAAGTATCTTAAAAATGAATTTAATATTGTTAGAGACAATTAAATGAAGATATCAATAAGTTTTTTAATGTTTATATATGGGACAAAATTTTTGAAAGAAACCAATCATTTTGGTTGAAGAATTCAGTATAATTCTCGAAAGAACATTATTATTTTGGTTGAAAAATTTCAATAATTACATAAAAACCTGCTTTGGTTGATAAATAAATATAACTTATACTTATTTATCAACCAAATAATACATATATTTTTTATTTCAACCAAAATATTAAGATTTCTTCAAAAATTTTGTCCCATATATTTGGTAAATCTTTAAATTATCAATCTTAAACAATTAGATTATAATAAAAGATGAATTTTATATATAATCATCAATGATAATTATGTTTAGAAATACAATTTAAGAATCTATACAAGTTATTAAACTTTACTAATCTAATAAAGATTTATATATTTTTAATTAGAAGATTTAAATGTTTTTATATAAATTTTTTTATTAATAAATATAGATTATCTTAGGAATGTAAACAGTAGAGAAGGACTTTGTAATGGCACAAGACTAATAGTTGTTGATTTAAAACCTAATCTTATTTTAGAAAAACTTTAAGTGGATCGTCAACAGATCAAATAGTATTTATTCCTAGAATAATACTGAGGCCATTTAATAGTGACTTACCTCTTGTTCTTCAAAGGAAACAATTCCCTATTAGAGTAGCATTTGCTATTAAAATCAATAAAGCACAAGGTCAAATTCTTAATAATGTTGGTATATATCTTTCTAAGCCTGTTTTCTCACATGGTCAGCTTTATGTTGCCTTTTCTAGGGCTGTTTCAAGAGATAAAGTAAAGGTACAGATAATAAATACTCAAAATCAAGGGTAATATTAAGGATGGAAGTTTTAAAATATACACAAAAAATATAGTATATCATAAAATTTGAATTAAATATTATTTTACATCTTATAAAGGTAGAATAATTTTATAGGAGTTTGAGATATTAAATTTTTAATATATAAGCTAAAAACACTATTATAACTTAATTTATTATAAAAGATTGACAATCATTAAATTTATACGAAATAATCATTAATATAATCTTATATTTTCTCCATAACATATTTTTCACCCAGTTCGAAAGGACAGGCTTATAGACTTGTTTAGTTTAAAATCCATCTTTATTATAGTAAAGCTAAAAACTCAGTAAAAGTCTGCATAAATGCCATTTATAAAAGAGACAAAATAAATACATTTTATTCAAAATCAATTTTAAAGTTTCACGATTGTTGACTTATTTTAGGGCCTGTGATAAAATTACAATATTAATTCTTTTCAAAATAAAAGCCTATTATTAATGAAATAAAGTATAATCCATTTAAACCCAGCATAATGTTTCATGACAGAGGCTCTGGGCTATAAACGTCATATAAAAACCGTTTCGAATCCTAAATTTTATACTTTTCATAAAGTTTTATGAACAATAATTCAAAGCAAGTGATACCCAATAAAAATCCGAAAACACCTACGAAAGGTGAATCCGATTCATCCAATGGTGCTAAGTCGGTCGATGCAAGTTCGAGATCCAATTATCCTAAAGAAGATAAGAAATTAGAACCCACTAATGTTAATCCTAAGAAGGTTAACGAGAATATCAAAGTTGTGTTCAATTCTAATATCAGAGGGAATTCTAGAGGCGGCTCTGTTCGACCGCAACAGAGTAATAGACCACAGCCTCCTCCGCCTTCTAGCAAAGATTTTCCCAAAATGGGAGGCTCGAAAAATCCACCATCTGTTATACCAAAACAAGCCTCTCTTGATTATAGCAAAGTTACAGCCAAATTAGGAGCTAGCAAGCCTACTTCGAGTAATGCAGAAAAGAGCGAAAGTTTACCTCCTTCTGCGAAGCCAGTAGAGAAACCTAAGAAACATGAAAGTTTGATGTTTGGTACATTCTCAAGAGAATCCAACAAAAACGACAAGGCAGCCGTTAAGATTATGCCTAATATAAAGTCTAGTATTAGTTCATCTCCAGCTGATAAATCTAATGACGGAATTGGGCAGAAGGAAATGCCTAAGTCTGGTATGCCCAATACAAATCAATTCATCCAATCTAATTATGCACAGCCTCCACTTGGGAACGTTAATTATCAAGGACAATTTAAGGCGCCGCCTCAAAATCAATTCTATCCAAATTATCAGCAGAATTATCAACAAAATTATCAATTTAGACCTCCTACTTCCAATGATAAAGCCAGTTCTTTACCCAACACAGAGTTGAATGCAAGTACGAGACCACAACAATTGTATCCGAATTATGGCAGCCCACAATCGTCCAATTATCAAGGACAAGGTAATTATCCACAAATGGGTGGATATCAATTTTACCAGTCAAGTGATAATACACCTACAACTTATAATCCGTATTATGTGCAACAAGGACAGTATTTCAATCAATTAAATGCGCAATATTATAATCAGAATCCATATGGCTATACTCCATCAAATCAACCTAATGCCTCAGGTACTAATGCTGCTCCTTCTTCTGGAGGCTATCAGGGCTTACCTCCTGCTCAGCCAAAGTCAGATAATCCGATTTTTACGCCTGCGAAGCCTAGAGCTATTATTGTATTGAAGAATCCGACTACTGGTGAAGTGATCAAGTTGCCGGAAACGAAGAAATCAGTAAAAATCGAGATGCCTCCAGAAAAGATTGATGAGAAAGTTGCTAATAATAAAGTCGAGCCTTTAAAAGAGCAAAAGCTTGTTGAGAAACAAATGGATGATATCCAAATTCAGCCTCCATCAACTGATAATAAAGAACCGGAGCCTATTGATAAACATGCTATTAGTGAAAATATTTTAGATGAATTAACTCATTTGTCTCCTAGCAATATGAGTAAACAAGGATCCGACTCTGTGGTATTAAAAGACAATGATTGTTTCATACCAAAAGATGTAGCTTATTTCAATCAGATCACTTATCCTTCTCAATTTAAAGGACCGAAACTGAAGTCGAGTCAATTTCAATATGATATCGATTTTTTGATTCAATTTAAAGAGCAGGCTACTTTTATCCCCAAACTTCTAGAGAAATTCGATGTTGGAGTATTAAAAGCTGATCCTAGCCCTAGTTTTAGAAGAGAAGGGTCGAGAGGAGCGTCGGGTAGAAGTTTTAAAGAATATGATTCGCCCCTAACGACTAGCCAGCAAAGATATAATGCATCTATAACGAGGAATCCGCTTGGCCCACCATCTCATTCAAATCCTCTACCGAATAGAAAGCCTTTTGGTTCTAGAAAACAGTCCTCCAAACATATTAAGTATGTGGAACCATTGAAACTGGGCGAAAACAGATGGGTACCTCAATCTTTAGCTAAAATTAACGCAAATAATGATGAGGTTCAATTATCATTGGAAGATAAGAAGGAATTAGAGTTGAACGAAGTTAAAAGGAAAGTTAAGGTCTTGTTAAACAAATTGTCCTTACAGAAATTCGAATCTTTAACGGACAAAATCATCGACCTCAATAATAACCCACTGCAAGATTCGGCACTAGAGCCAGCAGAAATCATTAAGTGTACACTCCAATTAATATTTGATAAAGCTACGGACGAGCCTAATTTCTCTTCGATGTATGCCAAGCTGTGTGCTAAAATGCTAGCCAAATTGTCACCTCAAATCAAAGATGACGCTATTAGAAAACAAGATGGTTCTCATGTCCTTGGCGGTGCCCTATTTCGTAAATATTTGCTCGGAAAATGCCAAGAGGAATTTGAGAAGGGTTGGAATGCTGGCGATATTTTAAAAACTAACAAAGATTCTTCTAAACAACAAGACTTGGACTTGAAATCTGATGAATATTATGCCGCAGCTAAAGCGAAAAGGCGTGGTTTAGGGCTTGTCAAATTCATTGGAGAATTATTTAAGAACAATATGCTGACAGAACGAGTTATGCATGGCATTATTCAAACCTCGTTTTATATGAAAGATATTGCGAAATTCCAGAAACCAGAGAAAGAGCTGCAGAATCCAAAAGTGGAAACTTTAGATGAATTAGAAGATGAAGAAATTGAATCTCTTGCTAAACTCCTCACAACAATTGGTTTTCAATTAGATAACGGTTTGATTCCACAAAAAGATCAATACTTAGATACTTATTTCTTTAGGTTAGAGCAATTAGCTCGATTCTCTGCTGATCAAAAGACACGTCATAACTATGATCCGCGATATTCAAATTTTGGTACTCATTTGAGCTCGAGGATTAAGTTTATGTTGAAAGATTTGATTGACTTAAGGACTAACTATTGGAATCCCAATTTACCACCACCTCAAATTAAAAAAACTATTTCTAAGAATATTAATCGCAGCTTTAGTAATAAACAATCGGATGGATGGTCGAAAGTTGGTGCTTCTTCGCCGCAAGGTTCAAATGATTCGAGAATTAGGAAAGAACCTTCAGTTTCTCGTACTAGTAGTACTTTAAACACAACTTCGGATAAATATAGACCTAAGAATGCATTTGATGTTTTGAAATCAGAGACTAAGGTTAAGGCAGCTGAAAAGAAGGTAGAGATGAAAGAACAAATCGATAAAGCTAGTAAAGAGATCTTGAAAGATTTTTGGAAAATATTGGATATTGATTCGCTATTTTATCATCTTACTAAGAAGGCAAAATCAACTCCTGATTTTGGTTCTCTTTTCTTTAAATCCTTTTTCGAACAAGCTATAGAGAAAAATGCTGATCAAGTCCATTTTCCTGAAAGAATCTTGTTGAAAATCAAAGAAACAAAGAATGACAAATTGAAATCCGATTATTTAGATTCTTTAATGAAGTTTTGTTTCTTCTTACCTGATTGGATATCTGACGTTCCTAATGCTTATTCTATTGTTTCTAAATGGTTAGAACCATTTGATCTCACTTATGAAGAATTCAATATATTTTTATTCAAATCGATAACAGAAGAAGATTATCAATCAAAGTTAGAAGTAAAAGATTATACAAAGATGAAAGATGTTATGGAGGAATTAGACGATTGGCCTTATAGATTTATCAAATATTTCATAGATTCGAATAAAGGTAAGGACCAAAATGTTGATTTCTCGTGGTTTCTTACCCCTCTATATTTCGATCTTCAGAAGCTTTCTAAGTTGTTTACAAAGAATGTCATCAACACATTCCATCCTTTGTACGATGAGATTGAAAAGATGGCTGACGTAAGTGTTGAAGAATGTGTTCAAATGATAGGTCAGAAAGTAGATTTGAAGAAGGACAAACATATACAACCATTAATATTTGTGTTATTGGTTGTACTTATAGAGAAACATGATCTTAAAGATACCGAGGCATTCAATTCCATCTTAACTAATTTAGATAAATCTTCTCTAGGTGTGAAGATATTGAAATTAAAAGTCAACGATAAAGTGAGGAAGTTACTTTTTAAAAAATAGAGAATTTTAATTATATTTAATAAATCTCTTTCCTTTATCTAAAATCTAAGTTTCTTTTCTTTTAAAAAAATTGTTTGGATTTAGAGAGAATCGAACTCCCATACTGTAGCTCTGTGGAGTAGTATCCTCCCTTCAATTTAAGGCGAAGTCTATTATAAATTTAAATTTTGATTTTCTTAAGAATGGAAAAATTCTCTAAATTTCGTGTATCTCTTTTATAGTTATAACATTTTAGGATCAAGGGACTGGAATACAACCTTTCTTACCTATTATTGTATATTTCAACTTGTAATTAATTTTTATAGCCTCCAAAGACTAATTCTGGCTCTTTAGAATTTGTAAATTATATTTTGAAACCGATTATATTTCTATTAAAAATACCAATATTGATACCATTAACTTTAATACTAATTTTCTTTCACTATATATCCCTATTCGTAACCTTTTCTTTTTTATTATTATTTTATAGACTCCTTTTCCTGCTAGAAAAGGATTACGAAAACTCACCTTTTGTCCTCTAATCTATCTATTTTTATTGATACTAGGGTTTAGTATCAAATATAAAGATTCTACTTTAGTTAGAGGGTAATTGAATTATTGTTATTTTAATCAGTCGAAGCCATAAAACGAGCTCTATTTTAGATGGTGACCTAATCATTTGTAATTCTAGTTCTTATATCGATATCATATATTTGCTATATAAGTATAATATTATATATTTATTGAATTAGATATGATCCTGTTTTTGTAGAACTATATAGTGATTCTGATATGGTGACCATGTCTTCATTTTGGTATCGAATTATGAACTTTGATAAACCATGTAAAGATAAACCAAATGAAGAAGATCAATTTAATCTATTAAATCTGATAAATATAGTCAAAGATGATCAAAAAGGGCCTGTAGTTTTATTTATCGAAGTATTTATAGTATTTTGTTTATTTTTCAGGGCACTAGTTCGAACGGTAGAGCTTTGTTGGATTTCTTGCCTGTATTGGATCATCTAACTGAAGATACTAGAATACATTTATTGGCTTTCAAATATACAAGCGAACGGGTTTCTCCGACATTTTCGGTAGGCAATAAATGGCTCCATTTCATTTATCTTATTGCACAAGTATTTCATCAATCATTTATCTTCCGTTTTGATATTATTTATAGGTAAAGAATTATGTAAATGTCAGTTTCTTGCCTTCGAAAGCTTTCGCTGAATATTCCAAAAAACAAAATTCAGATATCACTACTTGTGCTATGGATACTATGAATTCAATATCTAAATTGAAGAAGACAAAACAAAATGTTGAAACTAAAAGAGAGTTTCTAAAACAATATTTAAAGCTTTAATTTTAATATAAGTTGATTAAATTTAAATTCTAAACTTTTTGTTAATGTATCATTCTCTCTAATCTCTGATTTCAATTCTTCTATCTTTGGTATGATCTCACTCTGTATATGCTTTTTGAATTGAAATAATTCATCTAAATTATCATTCAATTCTTTATTCCGCTTATTATTGTTATTATAGTTCCTAATAAAGTACACAAACCCCTAGCATACCTATAAGTTTCAAAACTAATCGCTGTGGCAGCTACTAGGAATAAAAACGATTCACTAAGGAAATTAGAACCTAATTCTATTGCCCTACAATTTCAATTCTTTAAAGTAAGTTACCTTGCATCACTAAGTGGACGTATGGTTTCTTTATCAAAGCCTAGGAAGTTCATTTTTAACTTCATCTCTTGTCTATGACTAAACTATAATTAATTAGAATTCCTTTTCAAAGATTACTTGAGCAACTTCGATACAGAAAGATTTAAACCAAGGTTTGGATTTAGTTTGATTTTTTAGGTTATTAGCTACTATTTGCATATATAATCTATTTAGAGAAATACTTGGTTTCGCTATTGTTCGTATTAATAATATCGCTAATTTCACTGTTGCCATTTTTCTATGACGAAACTTTTCTAGAAATGGTAGAAGCCAGCGAAATAGATAAGATAATCCATGAATTGGATGTCATAAAATACAATATCAAGTTCATTTTTAAAAGATTAAATAATGGTATTAATTCTCAATATACTAATACGATATTTAATGGTAATCTCTAATAGAAAATTTTTTGTAGGTAATTTATTGAGCGTTTATAAACGTTTAGATTATGTTGAAAATAAATTTAAAGAATTAGGATTATTATCGGAAGCCATTAATTCTGATAAGGGTACTGAAGAGATTATTAATGAATCCACCAATTTTATTAATACTAATTTTATGAAACATAAGAATTTCCTTACTAATTTCAATAATGCTATGGTAGTTTTAAACTCGGGTCTTAAATAGCTTTCGATAAACATAATTTAGTTGGTATCTATATCTTTACTTTAATAGCTTTATTTAATTTACTGCAATTATATACGTTTATATTTATGAGTTTAAAATTAGAGTGGGCATTGTTCATATTTATAGGTCATATAAAATGTTTTTATTTTTTTATAAACGTAATAATTTATTTTTAGAAAGATAATTTAAATAAAGCCTTTACCAAGGATTATCAAATGGATCATAATCCTGAGGCTTAGATTCAGGTTCTCTTTTAGGCGCATCCACCTTTCTATAAAAATAAAGCACTAAATTTGTTTTACTTAGTTTCCGTAATAGATTTATCTTCACCAAAAGGCTACAAATAAATGAAAAATCGAGAATACATTAGTATATGTCGGATTCAATTCTTCCGCTTTAGGAGGAGGAGAATATTTCTTAGGAGGAGCCAAAGTTTGAGGAGACGATTCCTGGCCCCAACCACCACCGAGATCATTAGATGGTTGCTTTGATGAAATAGATTTTGACCAATCATTAGAGGGCTGTTTTATCGGAGTCGACCTCGACAACTCACTAGAGGGTTGTTTTGATAGTACCGGTTTCAACCATTCGTTAGAAGGTTGTTTCCAATCACTTGATGGTTTCTTTGATATGGTGGGGGATTTTTGGGGTGCAGGTTCTGCCCATTCGTTAGTAAGAGGGACTTGTATGGCAGTAGGTTTTGATGCAACAACTGGAGCATCCCAAGCATTAGGGATGTTGTACTTTGCTGGCCTTTGAGCAGAATTAGTTCCTTGAGGTCTCGATGGGCCTAGACCTGGAGATGAAGAAAACAATGATGTCATATCAGGTTCGGGCTTCTCTATAAAAATGTTACTAGGGGCAATTTAGATACGTCGTTGAATATTAAGCCTTGGATTAGTAGCCGGTTTTGGTGCTAGTGTTCCCCAGTCCAAACCACCCAGATCATCCATCAAAGAAACGGAATTAGTCTTTTTAGGAGGAGCTGGAGAATAAGCATCATTTCTGGGCTCTGGTGGATAACTAGGAGCATGTTGAGTAGGTGTTGGTTGGGCAGAAGAATTAGAGACCAACCATTCTATTGCTCTTTCAACAGAGCCGTTGTTAGCTTGCAACGCTTGTTTGTTTTTGCTCATATCAGTGAATCCCATGCTTTCTAATTGATGCAGCTTGTCCTTTAACTCGTTGCGTGGTTTATTTGTAGTAACATTGATGTCTAAATTGCATAAAAGTTCTATAGCTGCATTGACGTCATTATTGGTTTGTCTTAGAATCTTTGAATTCAAATCATTGTTAGTAAAGCCCATATTGTTTAACTTCTTCATGTTTAAATTATCGCTATTGGACTTTGGAGCTGATGGAGTAGAATATGGATAATTATTGGATTGTGAAGAAGTCGCATATATGCTAGTTTGATTAGTTGGCGAATAAGCAAGTCTAGATGGCTGTTCTTGAATGGTATATTTACTCTAAAAACGTCAGAAATAGGGAAATACTTCTGAGTAATTAGAATTCATAAATTTCTTGTGTTCATATTTATCCCTAATAAAATTCTCCATTTCGTTGGTATTTTTTGGAGGTTGAACATTGTTCATTGGGATAAAATGTCTGTTGACTCTTATATTTCCCCATTCCGCCATTACTTGTATTTGTTCAGGCTTCCAACTATCTAGTGAGACAGACTTCACTTTTGATATATGAGTTCCTAGTTTCCTATGAATACCTCCACAATTAATGCATAAGAAACAACCCAAATTAAAACTAGCCCAACGTGGTCCTAATAAGTCAACAAAAGGAATATACTTGAAGCGCCACAGTCACAACATACATTATTTCCTTCTTGTTTTACTAGTTTTAATAATAGTTTCTCATTCTCTTCTTGTTGTTTTTTCCTTTCTCTTTCGTTCATTTCAAATTCTATCAATGAATGCAAACCGAATTTGAAGAATCAAGAATTATTCAGTTGGAGCAAACTACGGAAATGGAAAAAGAAGCAAATTCACAAGCGACATGGAAATTTATACAAGGATTTTTAATAGGTCAACTTATCTTAATAATTTCCTTGGTCTTTATTATCAAGTATTGGTTTTTTGCGGATAAGCATTATAATAAGAAAGGAAAAATTGCTGAAAAATTGAAATTAGAAATAGAGAAAAGAATACAATTATCCAAAAATGTACCCTTCAAAATACTCAACTTTTTATAGACATTATCGAATCGACATATTAGTATGACCATTGCTGACGCTGAAATGTTGTTCAAAATCCTTAAAAACATCACTGAGTTTCGCACTGAAAGCTGCGATTGGATAAATATAATTATAGCTCAAATATTACATAGATATCGAAATAACTCTGTATTTATAAAAGAATTAGTATTCAAATTACAACATATCCTAAATGACGAATCTGTCATTCCGTCTTTTATTGTATCCCCTTTTGTGTCGATTTTTAGGGCTCCATAAACATTAATGACATTGGTTTTGGTCAAGAGTTCCCAAAATTGATATCATCAACAATAAAGAACGATTTAGCAACTTCAAGATTGTATACTGAAATAATTATAGAATATATAGATAAAATATTCATAAATATAGACACAAGTATATTTTTTGGTGTAAAAGGTGTGAATTTTGCTTCTCTTCCTATATCTTTAAGTATTTCGATTTTAGGTTTTGTTGGTACTTTGATGGTGGAAATAATTGAGAAAGATAACGATCCTAACATATTATTCTCGTTTAAATCGGATTATAAATTAAGCATAGAAGTCTCATCATTAATCGGGCATAAAACGAAACTGAAAGATTTAGATAAGGTGGCTTCTTTGATTGTTTATAACATTAAGTCGGCTTTTCATTCAAAATTAGTCTATCCTAATGGCATCCATATACCGTTTTCAAAACTGTCTGCTGATATGAGAACTACGGACGACCTTTAATTTATATAAATAAACATATTTTAACCTCATTCTATTTACAAATACGAATAATGTGTAGTTATTTTGTATGTGTGATAAAGGAGAGCAATCAATACCAAAGTTTGCATATATACATAAAAGACAAACGTATATGTATAATAGTATACATGTCTAGTTTTAGAAGTTATGCAGCTTTCTTAACATATTTTCTCAATAAAATACCAACCAATAATTTTGTCATTACATTTTACATTTAAACCTTCAATATAAAAATTAAATACATTCAAAAAAATCTATATTAAAGCTTCAAAAATGCAGAATTAAAGATTAATTAATTTGGCTCTCCAGATATCGTTTATTGTCTGTTTTCATAATCTTCGTAAAGCTTGTCTAAGGATGAGATTTCGGAAAATACAATACTTTGAGGATAGATCATTCACTACTTTAAATCAATTAACTATATCTAAATGTGTTTGTTAGTCCAAATCCGTAGCATTCCTTCATAACAAAATGAATAGATGTGATCGTCACTAAAACAAAAACTAACTAGTTAAAGAGAAATATTCGCTCAAATGAAGAAAACATTAAAACGATGTATAATTATTAAACTCTGTTTCTTATGATTGTTTTTAGGTAAATGTGAGGAAATCGTGTTTTGTAATTTATAAGCCATGACAACAATCTTCGAGATTGAGAAAGTATTTAAAGGCCACAAACGAGAAATTTTTATACAAAGTTCAAACCATTACAACCTCACAACATTGGCTTAGCTAATCTTCAAGTTACAGACAAAGTTATGCAAAATCTGTTAACTAATACTACTTCATGCAATTACTAAAGAGAAGGGATCATGAAATGCTTTAACATAGCAACAGTATATCTTCATTAATTTTATTTTAGAAATCAAATTGGATAACATATCGACTTGTTTTTCTAGTCTTGATGCAAATATAGTGATGATTACACACTCCACGAAATAAAAAATTCTGATACAACTCTTCTTTATTGTAATAAATATGCTGTAGTTTAATTAGTGTTAATTTCTAAAGACGTTCGAAGAGCATTTGATGCCGAGAGTTCTAGCCTATAAGGATTAGTATTTTATTAACTACAAAGCAATATTTTTTAATAAATGTTTTATATATTGAATCTTTCAAATTTATTGCTTATCTTGTGCTTTTCAATTTTTTACCTTATTAATAATAGTTGGTACTTTTTTATTGAATTAAGAATTTTCAAAACAAATGGATGAAGGAACAGAAGAATATTTATTATCTATAGTAACAGCATTAGGAGGGTTTGAGATTAAAGATGAAAAGAAAGAATATATAATAGGAGATGAGTGTGAAGGTATTTAGTCTTAGGTTCAATTTGTGTAGAATGTCTAAAAGATTTACTTTTTATTTTAAGAAAAGACCTTGCAAAAGATGATAATATATTAACTTTATTAAAACTCATGGAATGGAATATATTAAGTAGTGAGTTGATTCCAATATTTAAATTAGGGAAATTTAATTTATATCATTTAATCTGTAAGCTATTCAGGTTTGTATCATTTTTATAGTGGAGTTATTCAGCATCTTTACCAATCAGAATTTTGATAGCGAAGATGAGGATGAATTGAGATTGTTACAGCTTCAGATTGACAAAACGAAGATCAAAGATTATCAAAAGCAATATATCCATCAACTAAGCTTTGAAAATGTATTTTTAGTTTTAGTTGAATATCTTGTATTAAACTTGAAACTTTCTACTCCGTATCTACATTGATTAACCTTTCTAGAGATTCTGATGAAGTCCATAATTTCATCAACAATTCTATTATATTTATAAGCAATTTATTAGAGATAAGCAAAGAAAAGGGAGATCTTAAAGAATGGAAGGTAAGTAATATAAGATTATCTTGTTAGAAATTAATTGACATTTTACAATATTCTTCATTATTTGATTGTTTTCTCTCCATTTCTTGTAGCTTGAACATCCATCACTATCAATTCCATTACAATCCATTGTTAAAGTTTTACTATAACTTTTTTGAGCTTTTGAGGCCCATGATTAACCAAGTAATTCTCTTCAAAATTTATCCATAAAATTAGAATGGAAAAGATTCATTAATGAATGAGATCCAAGATGCTTCAAAGCCTAATAGATTTAAAACTTCGGCTTATAATGTTCAACTTTCTGTATTCTTTTTCATAATTCTTTAGACGGGACAAACAGTACAAACTCAAACGTTTGAAAAGGATAAAATATATAAACATTTAGAAAAAAGAAGATGTAAAACACCATTTAGAAAGCAAAAACAAGTCTTATAAATTACATTTATTGAATTTAGTTTAATGAAGGTATTTATGAATTGTTTGGTTCTAAGATGTTTTCGTTGTATTTTGATTTGGTTGCCAGATTTTCTACTGTAGCTTTTCCAAGTATATATCAAAACAATATGATTCTTTAGCGATATTCAAGTTAGGGACAAGACATCAACACAAAACTGGAGACGAGAATCAAACCTTAATCAGATTATTGGATGTAGTCATCAATGCTTGCGTTTTCGACTATTCAAGGCCTCATTCTGTATTATCTCTTTATAAAATTTTAGGATCTCTTTGTTATTCGTTCTTTGTTACCTATTTTAGGGTTTACTTCTATCACACAATACACCATAAGCTACATTTTGGATTACAAAGAAACTAGAGTAAGTTTTTAGTCAATTTATATTTAGGAATGGGAGAAATTTGTAATTAGCTTGAATTGCTTTTCTAGCTATGTATCTACAATTGATCTTATTTGTAGCTTTATCTTCTCAATTTTTTGTCTGAAAACAAGATTATTTTAGATGATGAAATTAAATTGAAGATGCGAGATGAATTAAAAGAAATCGGGCTTCATATAGTACACAATTTGGTTTACGAATATGCTAACTTGAAGCTTATTCCATCTTTGTTTTATGAAAACAAATATGCTCCGTATTCAAACCATTTTATTTTTTAGGTCGACATCCGCCTTGTTGAAGTGTGCTTTTTTGTTTAACAAATCCATCAAGATTATAATAAAAGAACGACAGACTGTAATAAGTAAAACCAAAGTCGCAAAAAAGCCTACTCCTTCCAATCTTCAAAATAGTATTCTCTATTTGTTATTTTTAGTTGATGAAAATGGTGAAGTTATTATGACTGATCAAAATGTTAACAAAGATCAAGGTTCAGCTAGTGAATCAGATGATGATACTGGAAAGTACAAAGACAAAATATTCGATCACAATCATTACATACTAGTGCTTCCAAATAGTTTTTATTTTTAGGGATACTCTTCTGAATTGATTATTTCGTCCTACATATCATACTTATCTTTTATGATCACGACTAACAATATAAATGTAGTCGAAGTCGCCTTTAAGCATACTATTTATTTATTTCACTCGCTTTTTGTCAAAAACAAGAAAACCAAATTATTCTTTAGAGTATGCTATATAAATTTATAAAATTTAGATAATTTATTTACAATTTTATGTTGATGTTTTGGCTTATTTGGATAAACATTCTGATTTTGGCTTTTGGTTCTCGGAAGCTAAAATGTTTTTTGATTTCTTGATTTCTAAATTTTTGACTTATATAAAGAAGGATAAATGGGCACCTATTGATGTAAACACCAAACATTTTATTATTCTAGATATTTTTCTCAAGAAATTAATCAATACGAGGATTTTTTGAAATACAGAACTTTTTTTATTCTACACTTTACGGATTTCCTGATGTTTATTAAGTAAATTCATTTTAAAATAAATATAATTCATTATTTAGACCATATTTATAATAAAAGCCAATAAGTTTATATTGGTTCGTCCTGTGTCCCAGATAACCTTCAAGATCGAGTCAAACTTACTACGAGCCTAGGGAAAATTCCATCTCTGACCAAATTTGATTATTTCTAAAAAGATAATATTGATTAAATGTTTAAAATGATGAAGGACAGAAATACAACTTTAATTATATTTAGGTTTTCATACCGCAGAAAGAATATC
The DNA here is from genome assembly GCA_002738285.1 of Holacanthella duospinosa. NCBI lineage: Eukaryota > Metazoa > Arthropoda > Collembola > Poduromorpha > Neanuridae > Holacanthella > Holacanthella duospinosa. The sequence goes on along the minus strand of NIPM01000952.1, from coordinate 19,549 downwards.
GTTACAAAAATGTTTTTTCGAAAAGATTGAACTTTACAGGGCTATGCCTTAATTTAGCTCAGGTATCAATTAATATAATATCATTATGAAACAATATAATCCCGGGATCTATCAATATAGCTCCAGTATCAATTAATATAAAATGTAAATTTTTTAATATAGCTTCGGAATTTTTAATTTAGCTTGCTTATCCATAATATAAAAAAGCATGCAAAAAATAATTATTTAAGGACTTGAAAATCTAAAGAAAATAAAAAATGAAAAATAAAAATGTTATTCTTTCAGAAATTAATAAAAACTACACACTTAACAGCGATCAACATTATGTTGATAGTTAAATTTATCTTGAGAAAAATTCCTCCAATGGTGATGAAAAGGGCCAAATAATAGAAAATAATATAAGAAAAAAGTGGGTTAGAATCACTACAATTACTTTAAAGATAATTAAAAGTATGTCATCAGAAAACCATCAATTTGATGCTATTGCAAGAGTAACACAATTATCAATAAGCGCCGTTTAAAGAAATTTGAGAAAAATAGAAGATACAGAAGAAAATAATGAAAGTATTAATGATATATGTAAGAAATTAGGCAGAAAACCAGCTATATGGAATCTAGAATGGCCATCGCACTTCCTATGATTAAAAATGATGATTGCGCGATAACTCAAAAGGGAATGATAGAAAAAATGGTAGAGATTAGATTGCCGAGAGTAGCACAATCTACCGCTTGCCGTACATTACAAAATTTACGTATAACTAGAAAGTGACTTAAAAAAGGGTGGCCAAAGTATTTACACCAGAATTGATAAATTTGAGAAGACAATATGCTAGAGAATTAATGCAAGTGCCAAATCATCGAGTTATTTACTTAGATGAAAGTGGTTTCAATTTACATACAGGTACCTTCTACGGATACTTGCCAGTCAACTCGGATGCTATTAGGGCGATGCCAAACAATAGGAGGCGCAATGTAAGTTTGATTGGTCTTTTTACTACAAATGGTAAAATTTCTCATATAACAATTGATGGTGCATACAATAAGGTGAAATTATTAGATTTTTTGAAAAATTCCTTCGAAAATAATGAATTGACAAGCAACATCATAATTCTCGATAATGTGCGATTTCACCATTCAAACGACGTAAAATAGTGATTCAAAGCAAAAATATTGGTTCGAAATATTTACCATCATACTCACCATCATTAAATCTTATTGAGGAGATATTTTCTCTAATAAAGAGCAGGTATTCTTCAATAAGACCTTTTCCTAGCAGCAATAATGACATTCATGATTATGTAAATATGGTCATATAGATTGTCCATTAAATATGCGCACAAATTATCATAAGCATTTCTACTACTTTTTAATATAAAAGGCTGGTTTAATTTGACTTCAATAAATAGAAAAAAATATTTACAATAATACTATATAATTTAATTTCTCTAATAAACATTTTATCCATGCTACTAGGGCAAAAATGAGTTGCATCCAAAAGAGGCGATTTTCTTTTTTGAAAATCAAGCAAATTTTACTAATACAATTACAATTGATGGTTTTGTAGTTCAAGATATAAAGAAAAGCGCAATATATGATGCTATTAAAGTATATAAACATTCTTTTAAACTGGGTTACAATAATATCACTATTAGTCTGATCTTAAAATGTCCTATTTAAGATTATGGTGGCATTTTGAGCTGCTTTACGAAAAGTACAAACATCATTTGATAAAAGAATAAAACCAACATTTCCATATCTAAAATAAAATTTAATAAACCTAATATAAATACAAGTGCATAATGAAAATTTTCAAGTACGAAAAAGAGTATAAAAGCATATTAAAATTTGTATGTCATTTTGCTTGCAAAAAATGGTCGAGAAAAAGACCCAAAATCGACAATGAAATTATGCCAATGCTAATGGCGATCAATTGTTAATACAACGATATTGTGATAATAAAGATATCGAATGTTATATGATATTACCATCATATTTACTGTTTTACAAAATATTGTAACTTGAAAGTCAAATGCCAAATTTGGAAATATTCCAGAGTCTTTTATAAAAGGACAATATCTGGACAGAGGAATAATTAATGGACATAATGTTTATGATAGATTAATTATAAGTATGCAATAGTTACTTTTTAAAATTTTGGCATCATTCCATTTATATTTATTTCTAAAATAGTGTGCATCCTTTTTTAGCTAATCAAATCCAATTTGCTGCAAAATTGGAAAGTTCACCAAATTTTACGCAAATAAAGAAGAACGCGATGCTTTGATTTATTTGTGAAAGAAGGTATTATAAATATATGAATATTATAAAAATTTTGAATTGATTCAAGTAAATTTTGAATAGAACTTAAAGAAAAGTGTGGAATGAAACGGGAATTTGGCCAACTTGATACCTTAGATAAATAATTGTATAATTTGAATAAAACATCAGTAAAAAATCTGTAAATTGTGTATTTTAATAATCATCAATCAATTAAATAATAAGTAAAATTTCACAATTTTTCGTTTATCTTTGATCGAGATATTTTATTTTCATTTTTGTACGGCTATTTTATTTAGTGGACGGACCATCTATAAATGAAATCAATTACGATGAAACAATTATTTTTTAAATATGAGAAAGTATGTAAATTTGGCATACAACGGAGAGTAATTCTAATTTTATCAATAAATTTTCATTTTTTATTTAAATTAATTTTTACAATATTATTTCGAGTTTGAAAACATATTTATTAAAAGATGCATATCTATTTTAAAAATTATCTCAGCTTACAAATTTTTCTTACAAACCAATTTTACAATTTTACGAAAATTGGAATTAAGATCCAATAAATAAAATATTAATATTTTTAGGGTTAGTTATTTTAATGACATTATTTTTTTTTAAAATAAACCAATATTAAATAAAACTGTCTTTTTAAATCATCATCACATATTAAAATTTATGTATATGAGTTATATTTTGAAAAGTTGGATTATATTTAAAATTCTGAAGCTATATTAAAATTTACATTATATATTAAGTGATACTGGAGCTCTATATGGGACAAAATTTTAGAAGCCTCGGTTATAATTCTTTCATCATAGTGAAAATAGGTTGAGGAAGCAACTAAAATGGCAAGAAATATAGCTAAGAAATATTTTATGGATAGTAAATACTTGAATTTATTTACTATTTTATACATTCAAGAAACTAAAATTCCTCGACTAATTAGAATTGAATTGTGTTTCAAAAAATTTGTCCAATATTGATGGATTATATTGTTTCATAATGATATTATATTAATTGATACCGGAGCTAAATTAAGGCATAGCCCTGTAATATAAAACCTTTTTAATGAATAAATCGTAATCAATTCTACCATCCACAACCTCAACATGAGCCATCTTACACAAATCTTCAAATTCTTGCTCAGACATTGACTCACCTAAACCAGTAAGGATGTGTTTCAAATCCAAAACACTAATAAGCCCGCTATTATCATCATTAAACATGGCTAATACCTCTTTTAATTCTTCGCAACTTCTTTTACCAAAATTAGCTCCATCTAATATTCTTTGTACTTCGGTTAATATGATTTCTTCTGATAATTCGGCACTAGCTGTTTCTACTTCTTTTTCGGTTGGGGAGAGATGTAAGGACCTTAATAGGTTTCCTAAGTTCTTTTTGTTTATTTTACCGTTTTCGGCAAATAAGTTAAAAATTGCTTGTAAGTCTGACATTTTTGTTGCTTTCTGTTCTAGTGTTTGTCTTTTATCTTTTTTTCTGGAGAATAAAGGCGTTTATTCTGTGATACATTCGTAATTTAGCACGAATGTATTACGAGCTTCTTCATAATTATTCTAAATAAAAAATTGCGATAAAGTTATTTTCTCATATGGGACAAAATTTTTGAAGCCTCGGTTATAATTCTTTCATATGGCACAAAATTTTTGAAACCTCGGTTATAATTCTAGAATATTAGTGATCATAGTGAAAATAGGTTGAGGAAGCAACTAAAATAGCTGAAAGATATTTTATGTATTTACTATCCATAAAATATCTCTTATCTGTATTTCTTGCTATTTTAGTTGCTTCCTCAACCTATTTTCACTATGATGCACTAATATTCTAGAATTATAGTGCATCATAGTGAAAATAGGTTGAGGAAACAACTAAAATAGTAAGAATTATAACTAACACATATTTTATGGATAGTAAAGTTGATAAATTTACTATCCATAAAATATCTCTTAGCTATAATTCTTACTATTTTAGTTGTTTCCTCAACCTATTTTCACTATGATGCACTAATATGGGACAAAATTTTTGAAACCTCGGTTATAATTCTAGAATATTTGTGATCATAGTGAAAATAGGTTGAGGAAACAACTAAAATGGCAAGAAATATAGCTAAGAGTTATTTTATGGATAGTAAAGTTGATAAATACATGAATTTATTTTCATTCTTACTATTTTATGCATTCAAGATACTAAAATTCCTCGATAAATTAGAATAGAATTATGTAAGAAAATTTTGTGCCATATGGGACAAAATTTTTGAAGCCTCGGTTATAATTTTAGAATATTAGTGCATCATAGTGAAAATAGGTTGAGGAAGCAACTAAAATGGCAAGAAATATAACTAAGAGTTATTTTATGGATAGTAAATACTTGAATTTATTTACTATTTTATGCATTCAAGAAACTAAAATTTCTCGACTAATTAGAATTGAATTATGTAAGAAAATTTTGTCCCATATTGTGTCATATATAAAAATTTTATTTATGATTTTGATGTCTTTTGGGTTTGTGACTGACTTTCCTGCTTTTGAATTTCATGAATCGAATACTGAAGAATTGGGCTTCAGTCTACCAAAAAATAAAGACTTATCGAAAAGAAAATGAAGCACCAGTAGATAAAATGGGCTGTACAAGTCATGAAAAAGATATTGATGAGAAAGTTTCTTTACCCTTTTAATTATTTCTTTAGGAGTATAGATTTCGGGTTCTTGTTTCCTTACTTTTGTCTTCTCAAACCAAAGATCAAATTACTCATAATTCTATTAACAACTTGATCAACCATGGAGAAATAAAAGAATTGACGCCAACTAAAATAAGTAACATGACTTTGGCAGAAGTTGATAGCTGTATTAGTAAGGTTAGCTTTTATCTTAAAAAATCAAAGTAAATTTGTATTCTTATAAATTAGATATTTGAAGGATTTAGCAGAAACTTGTATTGAAAAATATGATAAAGACATACCGAATAGTATAGAAGATTTACTTAAGTTGGATGGAATAGGTCCTAAAATGGTAATTTCGAACTTTTCAATTTGTATAGGCTTATTTGGCTATGCAATGTGCTTGGAATTTGTATTTATCAAGCTTATTTTTAGGAATGTGGGCATTGGAGTAGACACACATGTACACAGGATATCAAATAGATTAAATTGGGTCAAAACAAAAACAGCTGAACAGACTAGAAAAGTAATTTCTTTTTTGATCTGTAATTAGGAATTGGAGGATTGGCTTCCGAAAGAGCATTGGAAGGATATTAATTCTTTGTTAGTGGGTTTTGGACAGACAGTTTGTGCTGCTGTAAGCCCCAAATGTTCTGATTGTCCTGTTTCCGAGTTTTGTCCTTCGAAAGTCATAAAATCGAAAAAGGTATTAAAGGTCTCTAACGAAGTGAAGATTTACAAAAGATACAAAACAAAATAGTTTTTATTTGCGATTTACCATTTTCTTTTGCCTACCCCTATTTTAGAGATACCAAACTCTTTTCTTGAATAAGCTTCTTTCATTTTTGCCATATTTGTATTTTTAACTTTCTAAAAGAGAAACAACAATGAATACAGCATGATCTACAATAGGAACAGGGTAATCTTTTCCAATCACATAGCCTCATTTAGTTTGATCTGCAACTGAGACCTTCCAAGGCTCATAAATATACTCCTTGGGGTAAGCTTTTAACTTTGGAATCCAATGTTGAACATAATCTCCATTAGGGCCCGTCTTTTTAGGGAAGATATCGGAAAATACACCCTAAAATAAGAGATAAAGAAGGTACTAAAACTACAACATAATAAATTAGATCAAACCTAAGCCATAGCCAATTGCCTGCATTGATATTGAAATCGGTAGCTAACAATAATTCTTTAAATACTTCTTGACCTCTTTCCCAACTAATATAAAGATCCCCTCTAATAAGAAAACAGACCGTTACATGTCTTGCTAAATGATGGATCCAGCCTTCCACTCTCAATTGAATTATAATGGCATCAATCCATGGGAATCGGTCTCCTCTTTAGACCAAACTTCTAAATGATCACTTTGATCTCCACAAGTTTGAAATTTCCAATAGATTTACAAATAAACCGGATTATTCATCATGGAATTCAAGTTTGGTATTACATAAGCGCATGTGTAGAAGAATTCACACCAATAAAGTTGACCTCGCAATGATACCGGTGGTTGGGTATGTTTCTGTTCTTCTTTATCTCTATGATCTTATGATGAAATAGCCGCATTGATAAACAACCAAATTTGAGGTATGGCGATAAAACTTTAGTAGAACCATGAGGTCAATAAACTGTAGGTGAGTATCAGGCTTTGCAAATTGTAATATTTGTTTCTGACTTTAAATAATCAATCTTTCTTTTTAGTCTTTCATTTTTGCCTCCTTTAAATATTACCAAGTTTCATTACTTGTGCGAAGATTGTGAGTCTTTCTCTAGGGCTTTTAAGTGCAATCCTTCTAGAGATGGAACTGAAAAGACTTTCATGGCCCCATTGAATCCTTGAGGTTCTTTTTTAGCTGAGTTAATCCAGCTTCGTAATCTACTTGTATAGTTCAATATCTTTACAGGGCACTTCTATATTACTGATGTTGCTTTCGTTTCCTAAAAATTTCTTTATCCACCCTTTATAAGTTAATGGTATATCTGATTTGTTAAATTCATCCTCTTTGGATGCTTTACTAATGTTGAAATGTCAAATAATGTATCACCAGGAAATCTCTTGAATTCACAGCCCAATTCGACACATATCTTTTCTATACTTTTATCTCTTATTAAAGCATAAGGTTTTGTATCTTTTTCAAAGGATAAGTTCTGATATTTTAACGTTTTTATGATAGTTGGTATAATTTCAGGCTTTCCTCTAAATACGAACTTCGATCCTTTTTTCTTCAAATTCATATCAAGACATTCAAAGTCTCTAATATATACAATTAACTGAAATTGGAGATACAAAAATATCCATCTAATGCCTACCGATATTACAGCCTTGTTTCCATTTTGTATAAAATTGAGATCCATTATAAATATAGGATATATAGCTTTAATCTCTTTACATTGACTTGATTCTAATAAACCTGCATTGTCGTGCAATCTTAAACATTTTTGAAACCAATATATGGAATTCATTCAGATTCTTTTGGATTCATTTCTGTAGTCAATTTGAATGGTCGTTTTCAATCGACAAAAACATGAATAATAAAAAATATACTTTTTGCTTTGATTAATGGATGTTCAGGATAATACAACTATTTAAAGAACTGTCTTTATTTTTTAGAAACCTTTAATTTGACAAGCCATAAAACTAAAGGTTTAGTATACAATTTCGAGATAAGATGAAATTGAAATTTAAAATAGTATGTGCTGGCTACAATGCCATTTGATAAAGCTCTTCCATGTATATGAGTTGACCTGTTTTGCGTGATCCTCGCTAGTATATTTCGGTTGCATTATTACAAAACTTCTAAAATGGATAATCATTTTGACTTCCCGTCCATCTCAATATTTTTGATGACATATGCCTGACAGATCCCAAGAGATTTATAGGGTGTCTGGTTTGGACATATCCCAGCCTAGAAATATACCAAGTTGTCTTTCTAATACTTTGTCCCAAATTTCAACGATTGAAATGTCTGTAAATTCTATTGTCCTTTTTTACCTTAAAATTAATCATCAATTGAAAGATAGAAAATAATTCAATTGAAATAATTTTCCCAATTAGCCAACAAATTCCTAAGCAACAATCCATCGATAGAGCCATTTTCAAAAAGCTTGATCACATTGACCAAGTCCGCCTTCAAATAAACTGGCAGTCCATTAGCAGGATGATCCAAATGCGAATTAAATTGATCATAATTATCTGCTTTGTCCCTCGCCAAATCCACGATTTGCTTTGGTATCCGTGCCAGTGTAGCGACATTTAATCCATACGATTTAGCGGCAACTCCTTCTTTTAATTCATAAGTGATGACCAACTTGTTATTGTCATCAACAAACGACAACATAAAGTTGCACCTCAATCGATTTAAGTGATTCAATTCCTTAGTCAATGGAAAGTAATGAGTGGTAAACATGATGATGGCATTTGGGATTGTGTTTGCTAGATGGTGTAAAGTAGAATACGCAATAGAATAGCCGTCCAAGGTAGATGTTCCTCTGCCCAATTCATCCAGAATAATCAGAGATTGATTCGTCGCGTTTTTCAACACCAAATTTGTTTCCATCAACTCAATCATAAATGTAGATTGTCCAGTTAAGATGTTATCATTGGCCCCGATTCTGGTGAATATTCGATCTTTTGGTGTTAGTTTCATAGATTTGGCTGGCACATAACTGCCTAATTGAGCCATGATAGTCAAGATGCAAGTCTGTCTTAAAAGCGTAGATTTGCCTCCCATATTGGGCCCAGTTAATAATATCTTGTTGGCTTCTAGACCTAAACTGATATCGTTGCTCACAAATTGATCAATGTTCAAGCAGGGATGTCGACTTTCTTCTAATAGCAAGACGTTTTTCTCTTGATCTTCGATGAATTCTGGTCTGCAAAAAGGTTCACCAATAATGTTCGGCATCTTAGATAACGAAATAAGACAATCTAATTGGGCTAAAATGTTGACAACTTTCAACATGTCTTTCGACTTTAAAGCCCATCTTTGAGTTAATTTCATCTTAATATCTCCCAAGATTTGATTCCTCCTCTCTTCACATTCTTCTAATTCCTTATTCAATTTAACGATATTCGAAGTCCAATATCTTTTAACGGTCTTTGTTTGTGAGCAAATAGAGAAATTTGCTGGTGTTTTGATTGAAGTAGGCATTTCTAATTGATATCGTTCTTTGCCGATATGTTTGTAACAGATCGTGTTGTTTTTGAATAGCACTTGGATCGATCTCAAATATTCCTTATATTGTTCTTCGATATCCAACATCTCAGCATTAATAGCATCATATTCTTCTTCTACGCCAGGGTAAGGAACGATGTAACCTTCTTTGATCGCATTTTCGTGATCAAATGCTTTCTTGAAGAAACTCACATGTTGAAGCAATTCATTTGGATAGCTTAAGATCAAATCAATCAATAAAGAAGAACTTACCAAACTAATATTTTCTTTCAATCCTTCCAAAACAATACAAGATTTCTCCATCGCATTGATGATCATTATGAAGTCGGCAATCTTGATTTGATTACAAAATATTCTACTGATCCATCTTTCCAAATCAGGAAGTTTCTTCAATTGATTATCCAAGGAACATAATTCTAGATTACTATTGATTTCTTCTACAGCATCCATTCTCGCCCTTATCTGATCTAATGATCTCAAAGGATGGCATAACCATTGCTTGAATAATCGTTTACCAAAAGGAGAGACACAATGATTCAATAAATTCAACAAAGAACCGTTTTGAGAACCATCATTGCTATTTTCCAAGACATCCAAGTTTTTTAAAGTAGATCCGTCTAAAACCAAATTCCTATTCTTTGCTATTTCTAATATATCTTGAATGAAATGGAAGTTTGAAAATGTTATTGTTTCTTTATCTAATTTTAACGTTCTCAAATAATATATTAGCCCACCTAATGAGGAACATAAGATTGGATTCAATTTGGATATAATCTCATCTCGTTTAGTTTGATCAAAATAGGCATTCGATTCGATCTCAAACAAAGTTAAATTATTGTCCCAAAATTGAGTGCCACTAACTAGAGGGTTTAAGATAATAGACGGGATCAAGGTTTGAATTAATTTCAGTACTTTCGGGAAAATCTTGTTCTTCTCATAAACCACTTCAGTCGGCTTGATCTGGAGAATCAAGGTTTCTAATAAGGTCATCTGATTGATATTTGGTTCTACAAAATATGCTAAATTGAATTTCGAAGTAGAGGTGTCGACATAAACTACCCCAATAGCCAACGAAGTCAGACCTAAAGCATGATCAGTGATAACCTCGGTTTTGATAGACAAGCAATAGGTATTCATATCGTCCGAAATCAGGGAAGAATCAACTAAGGTACCAAGAGTCAACACTCTAGTCAGGCCCCTCCTAATAATCTTCTCCTCTTTTACCGATGCATCTTTCTCTCTCATAGATTTAGCAACCGACGTTTCCATCTGATCCACTTTCGCAACTTTATAGCCCATCCTGATGAATTTGGAAGCCCAAAATTCAAACGACAATTCCGGCACGCCGACCATCTTCATATTAACCCTATCAGTCAACTTCAAGTCCAACTTCTGATGACCAATAAGTGCATCTTGTTCATAAAGTTCATAGAATTTCCCTTTTTTGAAAAACACTACTTTATCGAAATTCTTGCTCTTAATGTCCCAGTATTGCTTCTCAAATGGTGTAAAGTCTTTTATTGCACTGGGTGGTGTAAATAATGTCGTTTTATCATAATCGGGATGATCGGGGCTTCGCTTTTCAGAATCTAATACATGCTCTAACCAATCGTATCGCTGTTCTTCATTCTTGTTCTTTTTATTCTTATTTGGAGGTTTATAAGGTGATTTAGCGCGACTAGGTTGAGATTTGGGGTTAGTTTTAGGAGATTGAGTATTTCCAATAAGATTGTGGTTGAGATTATGTGTGAAAGAAAAAGAACCAATATTTAGGGTGGGTAAGTTATCTTCAAGTTTCTTTGCCTGTTCCTCTTCATCTGAATCAACGATAAACTTATTTTTAGCTCGTTTTGGTTCGTGATTTTTCTTTTCTAGTTGCTCGATTTCCGGAGGTGGAAATTCTCGTTTTAAAGGTGATCCGTTCTAATAATATAAATAAAAAAAGAATACATTAGATCTCGAGAATATCTCTCGAAGAGGAGCTAATGGAGAAGTAAGATCTTCGGTGGTAGTAGAGGCTACAGAAGGCTCCTTACTTATAGTTGCAAAATCCAAGGTTGGAGTTATAGGAATAGTATCGCCATTAGACTTGATAGGAGTATCATTCTTCGTAGTGTTTGGCGATTTGAAAAAATTATCAATCTTAGTCTGAATGCCATTATTATTTTTTGAAGGTGAAGAGAAGGTAAACGGTTTAGTAGACTTCTTTGGTGTCTCTTTTTGCTTCAATACCTCTCTTAATCTCTTGTCTATTACAGCTTTTTGCTCGGGTGATAATTTCGGGCTTGCTTCTTTGTTTGTCGTTGTGTTCATAATTTGAAAGTTTTTGAAATCACTAAATGCGACGAATAATAAATTGTATGCAGAATGATCTTTCTACTGCGCGAAAATATCAGCCTAATTTGGTTAATTACAGGGTAGGCCAAAGATATAGTCCAACGAGGTCAAAGGTATAGTCTGCTGAAGTTAAACATAAAAAATCGTATATAGCTACATTATTCGCAAAATTTAAAAATAATACAACCTCATGTATCTAGCAAAAACTTTTTTCCATTAACTTATCAATTATTTTTTTTGAAAGGTCTGGAAATGGTTCGTAAGGTGAAGAAGACTGTTTAGAATGAAGTTTTCAACATTGTTAAAGATATGTTGGAAAAGGAAATAAAAGTCAAGTATATATCTGAGATTTTAGATTTGTGAGAAAACATCACAAGAATTGCCAAAAAGATTGACACGGGTGAAGAATTCATAAGCTTTAAAGATAAATATAAAAAGAAGGTAGAAGAAAGGATATCATAACCTCAAGAAACCATGCAACATATCCGTAATATTGTAGCTTGTAATAAAGAAGTTATAAGAAGTGAGATAAAGGAACAGCTCCAAAATGAAAGTGGGGTAATTTTATCATTATCATATGTGGGACGTAAGCTTAAGGCCTTAAACATTACAAGAAAAAGACTTACTATAGTTCCCATAAAAGAAACTGTGAAAGACAATTAAAGGCGAGAGAAATATATGCTGCAGACATTTCCACTTACACAATTCCTGATTTGGTTTTCTTAAACGAGACAGGATTCAATTCTCATAAGACTCGATCATATGGATACTCTCCACTAAATAAAAAGGCATATAAAACAGTTCCCGCCAATAGAGGGTGTAACATAAGTATGCTTTGTGTAATTGATTTTAATGTGGGCTACGAAGTTAAAAGAGGACCTTATAACACGGAAATATTTATAGAATTTATTGAAACCAATTTGATAAGTTATTTCTCAAGGAACCAAAGAAAGATATTGATAATGGACAGTGCAAAATTCCAGAGAAGTTTTGGAAAAATTGAGGATTTGTGGAATAGCTCCTAAGTTCTTGCCTCCATATTCACCTCAATTAAATCCTATCGAGGAATTTTTTTCTATGGTTAAATTTACATATTGTTCGGTTAGAAACAATCATGAAGGGATATAGTCTGCTCTGGGCGAGGTTATGTCCCAGAATTTTGCCGAACAAATCAATGCTTTTTACGGACATATGAGAGAATATATTGAAAAAGCCAGGCAAAGGCAAGAATTTATTTAATAAAACTTCTTTTTTTTCAGTTGAGCCGTTTAGCTTCTTATTAAAGACTTTACACAATTTTTTTGTATTTTACTTAAAGATTCTTTTTGACTATATCTTTGGCCCCTTTGGACTAAATCTTTGGCCTACCCTGTAAATGCTTTTGCGAGAACAGGATCAAAGATAAGCTAGATCGTGCAGAATGAGGCGCAACACTGTCACGACGCGTAGTCAAAATTTTGATCATTAAATATGGAAAATGTATAAAATGATAGATCACTTAATATATTTGATTAAAGCTAAGGGTTATACAAACATATATTCGGTAAACACAGGTTCTCGCTAAAAATTTGATATAAAATCTAATGATATCGATACTATGAAAAGGCATAATTTTGCGAGATTAATATATGCGGAAATGAAATGACCAAAATCAAAATCAGACATTATGAAATGTATGTAAAATAAATTGAAAATATTTCTATTATTTAATTATTTTGTTGTATTTTTTTACCTACTCTTTCACTTATCGCAATATAATGGCTTCTTTTAAGTGGCCAAAATACAACTTTTATACAAAGTAGTAATCGATAGGTTTCTCACATAAAACTCTTCTAAAAATATAAAAACAAATAATATGAATTGTAAAATAATCTTTACACCTAAAGGTTTTTTCTATATCCTTTTGTTCATTTCGAGTGTTTATTGAGTCAAATTTGTATATATTTTCTTAATTTTAGTTCCAAACTTTCTCACCATAAATCATATAGGATGTCCGAAAAATAAGGAGAATAAGTTTCATGATTGATTTTGCCACATTTTTATTATAAGTGGCCAATTTTCTAAATATTTATATAAATTTACACTAAATACAAAACAATTATATAACCAGAATTCTAACTAAATCTTTGAATCCAAATGAATAGTATAAAAAATGAAGGCTTTGCAACGCTTGTTATTCACTTTTATAAAAACGTTGCTAAAAATAGTAAGAAAATGACTGTCGAGCACTTTGTGTGATAATGTGCACCAAAACAAACGATATATAAAATAATAAAGAGATATGAAGATTATGGCCAAGTGAGTTACAAAAATATTCCAGGGCGGCCTGTCTCCAAAAAATCAATTATAATGCAAAATCTATAGAGAAAATTTTTAAGAAGGATCCAAGAACTTCTGTAAGAAATGTAACAAATAATCTTAATATGTCAAAGTCTACTGTATCTCATATTAAGGTAAAAAGATTGGGGATAAAAGCCAGGACAAGAAAGCAAGCTCCAAAGTACATTAAAAACCAGGAAAGTAGAGCGAAAGCTGGATGTCGACATGTTTGTCAAAATCAGCTACGTAAAACACTTATTTTAGATGAAGAAACTTATGTGACTTTTGATCCACTCAAGTTCCAGGATGCACTTTTTATCATTCTAAAGACCCAAAAGATGTAGATTATCATATAAAAACAAGACTCTGTCCAAATTTCCCAAGAAATATTTGATTTGGAAAGCTATTGACGAATTTTGAAATGTTTCGGATTGATATATTAAAGAAGTTACTCTGGATTCAGAAACCTACCTTCGAGAATGTATCATTAATAAATTAGTTCTATTTATCCTTAAATATGACGAATTTGAAGATTTTTTGTTTTAGCCTGATCTTGCTTCGATTCATTAAGCCACAATTGTGACCGACTACTTGGCCTCAAAAAATATAGAATTTATGGCTAAAGATAAAAACTCACCTAATGTACCACAGGCCAGAGGAATTGAAATGCTGTGGTCAAATTATAAAAGAAAATATTCGGCACATTGAAATATGCCAAAAGGTTTAAGTGGGTTCAAGTAAAGTTGGTCCAAAATATCATCCGAAACAGCCGCAGAAATAGGAATAAACTGCATGAACCATGCTTACAAAAACCTTATAAAAATTGGATATAAAGGTAATACAGGTTCAATGAATACTATTTCTTAGAAGTCTAAATTGCTATTTAACTTTGTTTATTTTAGTTTGGTTATTTAGCTAAAAATGCAGATTTTATTTAATCTCCTTATTTCCCGGAGATGCTATAGCAACAAAATTTGCATCATAGTTAAAACTTTATTAATAATTATAAAATGCATAAAAATCAATATTTATTGAATTTATACTTGGAACTCCATAATTTAATATTTTTGGATTAAAAATTGTTATTTTTTAATACTTAATGCTCGATTTAAAATTCGGCCATTTCATTTCAGCATATATTATTAAGGAGTTGAAATAAGTTGTATGCAAAATCCCATCGTTCAGTTTGAAATTTATGAGCATTATTTTTTTAAAGTTGATATCGGTTTGAAAAAATCTCAATAAAAAGATGAAACGACAAAACCAGTTTATCAACACACTCAACAATCAATTACAAACAAACTACACGATATCATATGGTAATTCTGGTATTAGAATCAAAGAAAAAGTAAAGCGTTTATTATATCGATTTTATAGTCTTGAAAAAGGATGCCAATTACTTGATTCTGACATCTTGATAGGATCAAATTTACGGAAGACTAAATTTGAATATCCAACTATATTAGATAGAAACAAATTTCTGAACTTGCTCGATTCTCCAACATTGGATCCTTTTGTTTATGTGTTTTTAAGATCAGAATTGAAATCGAGTATTTGGTCTCATTATAATACATTTATCAAAACATCTCATTTAGATCACTCTTCTATTTGTATGTTTGGGAAAGTATTTCATCCTTATATGGAAGAAAAGGAGGGACAATTGATCGAATCAGAGCAATTTCACGTTTGTTCTTATCGTAGAGATGATTCTAAAAATACGCCATTTGATAGTTTGGAAAATAGATTAAGTAATTGGAAATCTATCTTTTTTGATAAGAACAAATTGACTATTAAAGAGGAAAGGAAATCTACTAGCATTTGGTATAAAGAAAAGATTGAATTAGAGAAATTTGAACAAAATGATGAGGTTGAAATGAAGCCACATCCAAGATCAAAAACTGGTTTGCTTATTCCCTCTTCTGAAAACCTTACAGTCAATATTGATTCAGTTGTTTTGGCTTTGATGGACGATTCTCAAGATGGGAAGTTTAAAGATGTGATCGCACCTTTTGATTTATGCATCATAACAAATGATCCTGTAGACAAAATTGTTGAGATTTTTGAATCTAGAGAGATCTCTTGCGTAGTTTGTCCCATTGAGCTCGCTACTTCTCCCAGATGTCTATTTTTGCAAGAAAGAGCCATAAAGTATTCTAATGATTATGGAAAGACCAGAAAGACTATAGACTTAGAAAACTTAATAGAAACTATTAACAAGGATATCAACCCAATTATAGAGCTAAAATTGTAAAAGGTTTTATAATAAAAGTTAATCCAATTCCAATATAACTTCTTCTGCTAATACCTCTTCCCCGGCTTTATAAAATATCTTTTTGATAGTACCCGAACGATGCGCTCTCAATACATTTTGCATTTTCATAGCTTCGATAACGACCAATTCACCGCCTTCAGCAACCTAACAAATCAAAATAAAGATTACTTTATCACCTTCCTTGGCCAATATTTTAACAAGAGTACCAGGCATAGGAGAAATCAAGAAGTTCGAAGTATCCAATTTAGTCTTTCCCTTCATAATGGAACTTAATTGATGTTGAATTGTAGTAACCACATTAACCTCGAATTTCGTTCCCATATATTGGAGTAAGTAGCCATTAACAAGTCTTTTCAAATATTGCATCTTTTGAACCTGACCATCGACTTTATAAGAAATAATAGGAGCTGCTAAGTTCCATTCTAAATCCAGTTGAAAAGTTTCATCAGCAATCTTGACTTCAAAACTAGAATTAAACTGATCACCTTGTTTCAAAGCACGTATTTGAACATTAACAAACTTTGAACCCTCATCTTGGCCTTTAACTTTCACCCAATAAGATTTCTTTACATCATCAATAAGAACAAACGAACGCCTCAATTCTAACAAATAATGCACAGCAGATGAGACAGAGATAAGTTGTTGATAGCCTTTAGGAGACAATTGATGACCATCGAATCCATTTGTATAATAAGTCTCCAAAAACTTGGTGGAAATATCTCCAGATCTAAATTTCGGATGACCAAAAACCTCTCTAAGTAACGGAATATTATGCGTAACACCTAATACGAACCATGATTAGTCATGATTTGGGATACCTTTAATGACATAGGAATCTAATGCATCTTCCATTACTTTAATTGCTTCAGCTCTCGTTGGAGCATAAGAACATAATTTACAAATCATCGGGTCGTAAAAGACGGAAATTTCACTACCTTCCAAAATACCCGAATCACAACGGACATTCTTAACTCCGTCATGTTCTTTCGTAGGCAAAGGCTCGATATATTTTGTGAGGCGCCCAATGGAGGGCAAATAATTCTTCGGATCTTCCGCGTAAATTCTTGATTCAAAAGCCCAACCCTTTAATTTCGGCAATGTATCCTGACTGTACTCCAGCTTCAAGCCAGCTGCCACTCGGATCATCTGTTCGACTAGATCCAAGTTGGTTATATATTCGGTTATTGGATGCTCCACTTGTAAGCGTGTGTTCATCTCTAAGAAATAAAAATTCCTCTTTGAATCCACCAAGAACTCCACAGTACCTATACAATTCATTGATGGAGGGTATGTACCAGCTGAATAATAACCTACATGTTTAGCTAATGCTACTGCTTGTTCTCCCATCTTTTTTCTAGTTTCTGGATCGATATATGTACTTGGTGCCTCTTCGATGACTTTTTGATTACGTCTTTGGATAGAGCATTCTCTTTCAGGCAAATAAAGCTACCAAAAATGGATTTAAAAGGGGTACGATATTTCCCGATTGATCACCAATAATTTGTATCTCAATATGCCGTGGATCTTCGATAAATTTCTCGATCAATAAACGAGAATCACCATAAGAGCTTTGTGATTCCGCGGTGGCAATTTCAAACCCTTTAGCGACATCTTCCTCATTCCTATCAAATAAGTCAATTTGATTGTATACCAAGCTATTCGCATACCCTTTCCACCTCCACCTGCAGACGCTTTTAACATCACTGGGTATCCAATTTCTTTAGCTATAAAACATTAGGGTAGAATTATACCAATTTTCAAAGAATGCTCCACATCTTTTAACACGCCATTAAAACCAGGTATTATGTTGACTTTACTTTCGGATGCTATTATTTTCGATTGAATTTTATCGCCCATCTTGGCCATGGCATTCGTATTTGGGCCAATAAATTTGATTCCAATCTTATCCAAGGCAGAAACGAAATTGGAATTTTCAGATAAGAAACCATAACCTACACAAACATCACATCATGGATATAGGGGATACCTGGGTGAACAGCTTGCGCTCCAGTTTTTTGTATTGCCTTTAAAATAGAATCCATATTTAAATAACTCTGCAAAGTAGGTGCAGGGCCCTAAAAAATCACCCAAAGTTAAGTGTATACGACACAAACTGCCTCATCCGCCATCCTAGTGTGCAAACTTAATTCATCAGCTTCTGAATAAATCGATACAGTTTTAATCCCCATTTTTCGTGCTGTTCTAATGACACGGCAAGCTATTTCACCTCGATTGGCTATTAGGATTTTATCAAATGTCTATAAATTTGAGAGGGGAGAGGTTGCTTTTTCTTTGGGTTTTGTGTACTTTCTTTTCAGTATTCTTAGCATTATACGCAATTAATTGAAATTTTTCTAAATAAGGTGGACCGTTATTCCTGTCCAATTTTATAAATTTACAAATTATGTGATTTTTGAAACACATTAATTAAACTTTATTATTATTTATGGCACTTTATTTTCGTTCAGAGAGTCCCTTTTTGGTTCTCTTCTTAATTCAACCAAATTTTTAATGAATCTAAATCAACCAATTATTTAATAAATAAAATGGGGACTACTCTGAACGAAAATAAAGTGCCTTATTAAATTAAAGCAATAAAGTTTTAATAACCTTTATTTTTAAAGAATGAAAATCAAAACAGGGCAAATGCAATCTGCCACTATTAACAAAAATATTGGTTCTAAAAAGACGACTTAAAGAATAAGTACAAAAACTATACATAAGTCTGTAGAAGAAATAGGTACTTCTATTTATAAAAAAGTCTTACTAAAATAATCACTTCTAAAGTTAAAAAGAAAATACCAAAATGTCCTTCCACATAAAATGTATATAAACACTTTAAAAATTAAAAATGAAATATTAAATTAAATAATATGTGGTGAAAAAAATTACAATTTTCTTAAATCGAGAATTAAATATTAAAAAATAAATATTTTTAATCCAAAAATATTAAATTATGGAGTTCCAAGTCTAAATATTGATTTTTATGCATTCTATAATTATTAATAGAGTTTTAACTATGATGCAAATCTTGTTGCTATGATTTATATTGAGAAAGTTTAGAACTAAAATTAAGAAAATATATACAATTTGAATCAATAAAACAGACAATAAACACTCTAAATGAACAAAAAGATATAGAAATAAACCTTTAGGTGTAAAGATTATTTTACAATTCATATTATTTGTTTTTATATTTTTAGAAGAGTTTTATGTGAGAAACCTATCGATTACTACTTTGTATAAAAGTTGTATTTTGGCCACTTAAAAGAAGCCATTATATTGCGATAAGTGAAAGAATAGGGAACAAAATACAAAAAAATAATTAAATAATATAAATATTTTCAATTTATTTTACATACATTTCATAATGCTCGATTTAAAAAGTTGCAATTTTTTTCACCACATATTATATTACGCCGTTTTACGCAAAAAAGTAAGCGAATTTTAATTAATAATAAATATGCAAATTAATATCTAGTG
>NIPM01000951.1:0-35819 GCA_002738285.1 Holacanthella duospinosa | reverse complement strand
TATCCATTATAGTAATTTAAACAAATATGCTTTAAAAATAAATCTTAATTTATAGAAAATATTATATATAAATTTGGCACTAGATATTAATTTGCATATTTATTATTAATTAAAATTCGCTTACCTTTTTGCGTAAAACGGCNCTAGATATTAATTTGCATATTTATTATTAATTAAAATTCGCTTACCTTTTTGCGTAAAACGGCGTAATATTATCAAAAACCATAAAATTTGTATTTATAATATAATTGCTTTCAAAACTTTAACTTTTTTATTATATTGTTTAGACAAACCTTGTTTTGTAAAAATAATTTATTTAATGTTATTTGAAATTGAGATTTAAATAAATAAAAATTTAATTTAAAACCTCTCGATATACTATATTTTTGGTGTATACTTTAGCGCTTCTATCCTTAAGAGTTCCCTGATTTCGACTGTTTATTATCTGTACTTTACTTTTATTTCTTGAAAGTGTTCTTGAAAAATCAACATAAAGCTGGTCATGTGAAAATATTGGTTTAGGAAGATATATACCAACATTCTTAAGAGATTAGCCTTGTTATTTATTAATTGTCATAGCAAATGCTACTCTAATAGGAAATTGCTTCCTTTCAAGTATAAATGGTAAATCACTATTAGAAGGCCTCAATATTATTCTAGGAATAAATACTATTTGACCTCTTGCTGTTCCACTTAATGCTTTTGCCAAAATAAGATTATGCTTTAAATCGCTAACTACTAATCTTGTGCCATTACAAAGAACTTGTTTAGTATTTATATTTCTAAGAAGCTTTATCACAGCACCCTTTTTGAGCCTCAACTTATGGGCAGGCATACCTGTAGGTGTTTGAGAATTAAGAAGCTCGATAGGAAAGTTCATATTATCTTGTTCATTACTTTCTGGGATACAATCAATAGATAAATACACGGATAATGGTTCGTTAATTAAATAAAACTTTGTCATTAATTTTAAATGTTTCTTCATTTTTAGGACAGAGTATTTCTCTATCAGGAGTTTCAAAAATATCATCAAAATTGATAAATTTACCAAAAATACTTTCAATCAATGAACCATTACATATCAAATCTTCAGGTATTTCAATTGTATCATCGCCAAATCCATCATTGTTTGATATAAGGCCATTTCCTATTTGAAGAACATAATCGTCAAATTCTCTTTCCGGACCTGTACGCATATTTCTAGTTAATTTAATCTCTTTAACATATGACCATAAAGGATTTGATTTAACTGTAGATTGTACAATAACAGCTCTGTGAGCATGTGGAACAACTGCTAAATTTTGCGTTAATCACCTGCAAAAAGCATTACTTTACTACCATATGGTCTATTATCATTCATTATTTCTTTTAACAGACGGTCAACAGCTGTTAATGCACATCCCAATGTCATACTTACTTCATCCCAGATTATTAAACTTGCTTTTTTTTAATTCTATGATCTGTTTAGAATCTGTAGAAGGACGGAATCTAGATATAGAATCTTCTGTAAGCGGTACTGGTATACCAAATAAATAATAATATGTTCTTCTTCCAGAAATTAAAGTAGCAGATATGCCTGTAGGTGCACATGAAAATACACAAAAACCTCGATATTTTATAGCTGCTATTATTGTATTAAATAAATGAGTTTTCCCACTTCCAGCAAAACCATTTACAAAGAAATATCTATTTAACTCTAAAGGAGTAAGAAGTGCATTACTAACCAAATAATAAATAGTTCTTTTCTCATCATAAAATGAAGGAAGCAATGTTTCTAATCTTTGTCTCTCTAAATTTATATCATATTCTTCAGAGATATTGCTACATTCATAAGGAGTTGGTAGGCCAAACTTTTGACAATTAGTATCATGTATTTTCAAATAATTTTGAATTTCAGTTAATTCTTGATTGGTAGGATCTTCTATATTATTATTAACAAAATTTTCAATCATATGTTCTTTATACTTTTCCCATAAACTATTTACATTTAAAGGCTTTCCGAATACACATATTAGTGCAAAAAGTTGTTTCATTTGATATGGAAAGTTTGATTCTGAAGCTTCTTTTAAACTTTCATCCCATCATTATCATTTTTTACCAATTTTAATTCTATAGCTGCTTCTTCGAATGTATTTTTAACTACTACTTCAGGTCTATTATTTATCAACTTTCTAACTGTTCTCAAATCTTTAAAGGATTTTGCACCTTTAACATTAAGAAGTAGAAGCCTAAGAAAGTATCTTTCTTTATCCAAAATGCTTACTGTATATATTCTTGGAATTATTTTATCTGCCTTTAATTTTTTTGGTTCCTAAGTCCTTTCTTTTTTATTGAAGAAATATTTATAAGGAAACTCCAGGTATGTTTATTCTTTAGCTTCAGATAATCTTTGATTGTAATCAAACCAAGCTGTTAAAGTTGATTTCTTGTTTCTTTCCAAATTTACTGCTTCTTCTTCTTCTTCACCTTCAAGAAAGTACATAGCTTTTTCATCAGGAAGATGTGCTGCCAGACGAATTATAACATGTGATTGATCAAATATTTTATAGTTATTTATCCTCCAATTAGCTTCAGGAGCACTCTCATATCTTGCATCTAAATGGGACTAATCTCATCATACTGCATTTCATCGGTTTCTGCTCTTTGTATGTGCATATTTGCACAATCATATCCTTTATATATATACTTAAATATATACTTAACGCTTTTTACAGATTTGCAACATTCAACATTTATATGGCAGTTGAATTCTTCTAAAAACAAAGGATTATAAGGAACAACCTAGCTGTTTTCTATAAAATTACTCCTTACAATATGGGATTCTTCAGTTCTTCTTCTTTGATAGTTAGGAAAACCTTTAATGTTCACTAATGTTTTATCTTGATATTCTTTAGGAAAGTCTTTAGAGCATACACCAGAATCATTAGAGCAAGGGTATTTTATAGATAAGTTATTTTTTTGATAACATGGTCCATGTATCATATGTTTAGTTACCTTTTCATACAATGAAGGATATACGGACTTGTCAGGAATTTCTGCCCAAATAACTTTGTCAATAGCTTCACGATCTCTTAGTTTAATTTCCTCTTGTAGAATTAGAAGCATATGAATGTGTGGTAATCCACGTTTTTGATATTCTATAGTATAAAATAGCCAGCTACTTTTCCAAATATAGCATCCTTTATTATTATTTTCATTGGCTCTTTTCTTTTTAAATTGAATACCTTGGCTACTAAATCTGGTCTATTTTTTACGCTCTGTCCTCTTAACTTTTCTTGAATTTCTCTCCATTTAGGATTACAGGTCATGGTGATAAATATGTCAGGTTTGCCTAATCATCTCACTATTGACATGGCATCTTGATACCTTTCATTCATATTCCTTCGACTTCCTGGAAATGTAGAGTGTAATATGAATATTTTTCCTAAATTTATACCTCTATCTCTACCATCATTAGCCAATTGATCCTTTAATCCTTTATAAAGCTCTGTTCTAAATCATTCTTAATTATTCTTTATAAAATAAAGATTATTTGCTTCAATTTTAGTATATGTATCAACAATAAACTGCTGAGTAAGCTTTCAAGCATATAGATAAGGTGTCCAAATTTCATCACTTATAGCAAGAAGATAGGTGTAATAAGCCATATGAGTAATTTTCTGACAAGAGCCATGAATGTTTACCAAGTCTATGCCATCCATCTTGTCCATATGGAAATAGGATTGGATAAACCATAGAATCTAGCTTAGAATTTAAAAGATTTATCTGCTGTGTCTCATTAGAATTCTTTTTATATAGATTAATATTTCTATTATGAGGAGTTTCACCCTTTTCATTCTGAAAACCCACGGCTATTTCATTATTTGTAGGTAAATTGTATCTTCTTTGATCAGCATGACTATTTTTGACTATAGATAAAGGGATATTGGGTGCAATATTACCATTATTTACCGCTTGTTCAACTTGATGTATCATTTTGTAGCATCTGGCAAGTTCATTTACTTGCAACATCAAGCTGGTAAGCTGACACATAACTAGTGGAATACACTTAGACTTATAGGACATATTCATTCTATGATTAGTAGCCTCATCTGGATCAAGTATATATAGCTAAACATATCTTGGATTGCTGCCATTTTCTGGATATAAAGAAGTAATATGATATACTTGACCATGAATTCGAAAGAAATATGGCCTATATGCAGTAATATTCATAGAATCAAGTTTTGGAGCACCAAATGAAGCAAAAGCCAATGCACTATTATAATTTCCAATATTTTCATTAAAATTTTTTGATTCTTGATCAGTGCCAGTCACTAAATTTCTATTATATCAGGAAATTCTATATTAACTTGAATTTTAACTTTTCCTTTTTTACAGCAATAAGTATATCCATCTCAAGCTCCTTCATCTTTAAAATCTTTAGATTTACAATAGATACATAATTCTGGTATCTCACCCAAATAATGAACATTTGCTATAAATTCCTCTCCTTTTTTAACTAATCCATTATACATTGTATTATTCATTTTCTATTAATATCCAGTTGCCTAAAATTCATGATGCTTTGAATTCTTTGGCTTTTTTCTCCAACGGCCTCAGACATCCTAGCATATGCCATAGAAGCTGCATTAGAAGATCTTCTAAAACCAGCTTCTTCTTCTGTTTCAAACATCCTTGAGACAGCCATATTAGTTGCATTAATACACCTCCTATATTTGCTTCTTCTGTCTCAAACGTCCTTGAGATAGTCATAGAAATTGAATTAGAAGATCTTCTTAAATTAGCATCTTCTTGAGTTTCGTTTCTTCTTGTTTTTCTTGATAAATTGCTTTTTGATTTTGGCATTGTTATATTTCTATAAAAAATTCAAAAAAATACTAACCTAGATAGTTTATATTATATTGATTTTTAGGTGGTATTTATACTTTTCAAATGTTTATTTGTTTTTTTTATTAATATACAAATATGATGCATTTAATTGATAAAAGAAAAATCTCACGTCAAAATGCCTTTTTTTTGTCCAAAAATTGACCTAAAAAGCTACTTATTTATTTTAGAAGAAAAGATTGTAAAATCTAATATAGCCTAAGATACTCTCTAGGAAATTATCTATCTTTTGGTATAAATTTAATGTTATTATCTTTAATCCTCTTAGTGTTATTCAGGGTTACACACACTAATTCTCGATTTTAATAATATAGATGTATACTTTTCGAAATGATTATTTGTTTTGTTTAGTAATATAAAAATATGATGGATTTGATAGATAAAAGAAAAATCTCACGTCAGAATGCCTTTTTTGCCCAAAAGTTGACCTAAAAAGCTATTTATTTGTTTTAGAGGAAAATATTTTGAAATATAATATAGCTTAAGACACGCTCTAAATAATTATCTATCTTTTGGTATAATTTCTATGTTATTATCTTTAATCTTCTTAGTGTTATTGAGGGTCACATACACACACACTAATTCTCTATTTTAGTAATATAGATTTTTTATTAATATAAGTTTCTTTCTTTAAAATAGCGGGTTTTTATATTTTGCAGTTAAAACTTAGCCATAGGTTATGTTATTTCACAATAATCCCAGTATTCTTAATTTTTGATGGACACTTTAAAATTTTTAATGAGAGATTTCAAATCTTTTTGCAAACTCGATTTTTATCGACAAACTTGTCAAATATAATACCTATTAATAATATTAAAACATCCTTTTAATCTATATCGAGTGCGTATAAACTCTTTATGTTGTTTTTTAATAAAAACTTTTCAAGTTTTATTTGCACTCTGGCTACTACAGGGTTTACAGTGAATAAACAGACAAATCCAATTACAGGGCTACCACTAATTATAAAAAAATTATTAATAATTCAAAAGAAATTATTTTTGGTTATGAAAATGTATTTTTAGTTATAAATAAATTATTAGCCATTATAGGGAAAATAAAATCAATATTTTTCGCGATAATGAAGAAAATCAAAATAGAGTTTATTTAATCAAAAAATCTTCCAGTAAAAGCAAGATCAAGATAGTGCTGCATATGGTGTAATACCTACTAATTATTATACTAGTATCATTATTTATATCTTCCATTACTTCGAACATATTAGTTTGAATTTCAGTAGAATTTGTAGCTCTTGGTCTTTTTTGGTGATACCTACTTTTAATTAAAGAAAATACCACCTCAATAGGGTTCAATTGGGGAGAATACGGTGATAAAAAGAGTACATTGAAGTTTCTAGAAGCCAGGTAAGATAAAATGCGCGGATTTTTATGAATCCGGCAGTTGTGCATGACAATATAATTGTCTGTTCGTATAAATCCATGGTCAATACACTGTAAAATAAAACCAAAAAACACATCACTATTAAAAGCACCTTCAACTGAGCAATAATTCAAAATAGTATTTTTGTTGAAACGCACTAAAAAGGATACATTTTTTCCTTTGTTAGAATTCACAATTGATGTACAAAGAGTGTTTTTAGGGCTATACCCAAAACGAGCAGTGGTATGGAGATTTACACCGGTTTCATCTAAGAAGCATAACCGATTTACAGGAATAGTTCCTATATTTATAGAGTATGCTTTTCTTTGACCAATAACATCCGGTTCAATCGTTCTATGTGCTATCTTTTTGAATCTTTTTCTAGTTAAATCTAATTTTTTAAGTGTTTTTGATACTGTGGATTGACTTATATGAATGTTATTGCTTATCATTCTTTGTACTATACCATTTTTTGTGTAACATGGGTCATGCTGTATAGCTTGCCCAACTCCTTGCAAAAATTACATATTCTCAAACTTTTTTGGACCAGAAAGTTTTTTTGAGTTTGCTACTAACTCTTCATTCATGTCATTGTCTTTCAAATCTTTTATTATTTTATACACTGCGAACGTTGATAAATTTGAATCTAATGCTATTTCATTTATTTTGACAGACCGTAAATAAAGACTTTTTACTATACAATATCAGAAATTAAGACGGATTTTCTTGTTTTCCTTTGAGTCACGGTATTAGGACTATTTTCTTGTTCACTAGCATTCTCACTATTTTGGTATCTGGTTGTCTGAACTATTGAATTTGATAAATCAGCTTCATTTGTATTGAAATTGGAGGTGCTAAAATCGTTATTAGTATTCATTTAGGATAGATAGCATTGAATTGATTTTTGTTACTTTATATACATTCAATTAAGGTATTTTTGTTTATTTAATCGGATATTTATTATTTTCCTTATAATGGCTAATGATTTTTTTATAACCAAAAATAATTTCTTTTGAATTAGTAATAATTTTTTTATAATTAGTGGTAGCCCTGTAAATAAAATTTCCTTTAATGATCAACAGGAGATTTTTAGTAAATGAATAGACAAATCCACTTAATAAATGGAATCCTTTAACGAATAAATAGAAAGTTTTAATAAAATCAAAAAATATTTATTTATGGGCCTAAATTTAACATTAAATACAATAAAACAATAAAAATATTTTATATTTATGTATGTTTTGTTTTCTAAATGATGTAGACCCAAACAAATAAAAAAAATAACATGATGATCCATTATAGTATATAGAAATTTCCAAAAAGAACTTATATAAACACACAAAATATTTAAAACTGTAAATATTAATGTCAGATAGTGAGGAGTCTAATACAAGAGAAAGGAAAATTAGAAAGGTGATGAAAATAGTTGATTATCAGACTTTAATAAGGCTGATGTGTATTTGTACAAAAGCAAAAGACATGACATTTACCTTAGATGTATCGATTAGTACCATTTATTCAACAATTGCAAAAATATACGAGCAAAAGGATCAAAAGGGAGAAATTAATATTTCAACATTGATAACAAAATTAGGAAGAAAACCATCAGTGATAATACAAAAGAGGAATAGCAAGAATTCTCTTTTGATTATTATTATATTTTAATTACTAAATTTTATTTATTTTATTAAAAGTTAGATGATTTTGAATTTTTCGCAAGTGATTTTCCATTTGCCATTAAATGATTCTATTTATTCGCTGGATTTGACCATCTATTTGACAAAAGTTTCCCGTAGATCATTCAAGGAAAATTTATTTAATTGGATTTGTCCGTTTATTGGTTAAGGGATTCCGTTTATTTGCTGTAAATCCTGTATTATCAATTTTAGCTCAGATCCCGGCTATTATTAGAACCTTGTCTACTATTTGGTATTTACAGTATATAAAAGAGTTTTATTGGAAATTTTATTTAGAAATATTAATGACCTTATAAACTCTCTGGAGCAATCCCATTTACACTATGCGAAAAAAATGTCCGACCACACTCGTTTTACTTGAATATAAATTTTTTCATAAGTTTAAATAAAAAACAAATATATAGGTATTAAGTGTAAAAAATTATCTATTTTTATGTTTTTAATATAGTGATTTTCTAAAAGTATTTAATTAAAAATTGACATTGTACTAAATCAACCCGAAAAAAGTATCCGACCAAGTGGTAAAATTCAAGCCTAACAGTAATAAATGGCTAGAAATTAATTTAAAGGACTTTTAAATGATAAAATTGATAATAAAAAACAAAAACATCAAAAAGATTGCTATTATACAAGTAGTAATTACCATTACAGTTAAGCGAGAAGGAAAAAGGTTACCAGACGAAAAAAATAATTAAAAAGCATTCTAATTTGCACAAACATGAAAAATATTAACAAATTACGATATTATATAGATATTTTGTAAGTATTTAGCTATTTTACATATGATAAACAAGGTTTTTTAATCAAAATCAGATATGTGTTGATAAGTATCAAGGAAATACGGTCTATAATGTACCTAAAGAGAACAGAAAAATGACTTTTCAGTGAATACAGACTAAATATCAATCAGTAAACACAGTTTGTCCTACCTTATTACACAAGAATTTTTTCAACATTCAATTGAAATCAATTTCTAAGGCATATTGATATGATGAAAAATTTGATTGAAGATTTAAGCGATAATTTAAAAAGTTTTGTAACTATAATAATAAAATAGTATTATTTTTGATTTATTTTAATCAAAAAACAACCAGATAATAAATGTTGGAGATTTTAAAAAAAATACTCACACTGGGTGTGGTACATGATAGTAGAAATTGAAGTCCACAATGTCTATAATATATTAGGGCGTTCCAAGTAAAGAGACACTCGAAAAAATTTAAATAAAAAAGTTACTATAAATGATATAAAGTTAAAAATTAGTATGTTTATAGATATGAACCTTCTGCATCTATTACTCTTCTCCATCTTTCTGGTAACTTCTGGATACCATTCATAAAACCTTTAGCATTAAGCTCCTGGATTGCACTTTCTAGCTAAATTTCCAGTTCATGCCAATCATCATAAATATTTTCCTTTAACTTCCTCTTTAATTGCCCAAAACAATTGAAATCAGGTGGGCTAATAGCAGGGCTATAGGGAGGATGATCACAAACCCGAATATTTTCATCAATAAAATACTGCTTTATAAGATTTGATTTATGCGGCTTAGCATTATCATGTAATATTAAAGGTACCTTGAATCTCTTATCAGGTAACCATTTGCTTAATAATTCAACTCGGAAGATTTTATAGACATCTGAAGTTACAGTCTCTTTAAGAGCACAGAGCTTCCAATAAGCAACACCTCGAAAATCCATTGCTACTATTAGCATTCTCTTTTTTTTATATTTAGATTGAAGTACAAATTCAAGTGGGTCTCTATTCTTATTTCTCCAAGATCGAATCTGGTCACGTTGGGGTTGCATGTATAAAGACACCCAAGTTTCATCTATTGCCAAAGTTCGATTAATTGAGTTATTTTGTCTCGATAAGAGTTGCATATTGTTTTTACATCCTAACATTCTATGTTCTCTTTGTTCATCCGTGAGAAAATGAGGTACCCATTTACTTAATAATTTTTTCATTTGTAAATCTTCTGTTAAATATCGAAATACTGTTGTTTTTCAACAAGTTACCCGCATGGAAAGTTCGAGGCAAAATCATGTGCTAGTTTAGGCCAACAATTCTTTAATTTTATCTATTACATTTTCTTTTTTCGAGACATCACTTGTATGGCCTCCTCGGCTATTTTTGACCACATTGTAGCCTCTTTTAAGCTTAGTAACTAAACTTTTGACTGTATTTAGTTTATAGGCACTATTTCAAACTTATTCAACTAATTCTTTATGCATTATACCAGAACTGTGTCCCAGGATTACGCCAAATTTGATGAAAATCCGCTGTTCTTTATCTGAAATCGAATCTTTTAATTTTTGCAATCTATGCATGATAATATTCAAAATATAATTATTTATAAATAAAGCTTGTAGTCTATATAAATTAATCTAAAAGTCTTGATATTATTAGTATATTATTAAAGGCATAATTAAACAAAGTTCGAGTGTCTCTTTGCGTGGAACGCCCTAATATTTATAGGTAGCAGCTTTTTCATCTATATGCAAAAAAATATTTACGAGATAACAAAGATTCAATTTTCCGTAATTATTTTGCTGTTTTTAGAAATATCGAGTTAAAGAACATTGCAAATTATGCCATTAATTTAATAATAGCAATAAACCATGTTTTTCTTGAATTTTCTTAGAAATTATGTCATAAACATGTTAAAATATCATATCGAGCTCTAATGATGCTATCAGGTTTAACATATACAGGAATATATAGATCCAAATGCACAGAAGATACAGAGAGTTGACTTTGTAATATCAATAGAGGAATTTTATAATTTGTATTAAAAATAGAATCTTAAATGTTATTTATTTTATTCTATAGCTCAAGTAAAGTTTTATAGTAAATGCGCAAGTATCAATGCAATTTTTGTAAATTGGTCGGGTTTTTATTACGGCGTTTTACGAAAAAAGGTAGGCGAATCTTAATTAATAATAAATATGCAAATTAATATCTAGTGCCAAGATTTATATATAATATTTTCTATAAATTAAGCTTTATTTTTAAAGCATGTTTGTTTAAATTACTATAATGGATAACTTACAAAAATTCAATAACCGATAAAGAACAACGTGTATTTATCAAATTTGGAGTAATTCTAGGCCACAGTTCGAGAATAATACACAAAGAATTGGTTAAAACGATAGGAGAAAAGGCATATAAATACAATACAGTGAAAAATATGGTTTCAAAGTTTAATAAGTGCCATAATTGCGTTGAAGACACTAGAGAAGGTAATACAAGCAATCATTTAATAAAATAAAATAAAAATGAGAAAATTAAAGAATAACTTGCTCAAAGTAGAGCCTGGTCGTGCCTCGAACTTTCCATGTTAGTAAATTGTAGCAAAGCTACTGTTTATCGCTATTTAACAGAAGATTTACAAATGAAGAAATTATTGAGCAAATGGATTCCTCATTTTTTCACACAGGAACAAAGAGAACATAAAGTATTAGCATGTAGATTTAATTTGGAGCAGTTATAAAAACAAAAAACAATAATAAACAGAACATTGGCTATAGATGAAACTTGGCTTACTTTATATATGCAACCTCAGCGTGACCAGTCTCGATTTTGGAGAACTAAGGACGAAATCCCACCACAAATTGTAGCACAATCAAACTATCAGAGAAAAAGAATGATTATACTAGCAATCGATTATAATGGTGTTGCATATTGGAAGCGTTGCGCACCTAAAGAGACGGTAACTTCAGAAGTCTATATAGGCTTTATTAATGAAGTTTTACTAAAATGGCTACCTGATAAGTAACTCAAGTATCTTATGGTTTTACAGGATAATGCAAGACCTCATAAATCAAAGCTTGTAATGGATTTTTCAAAATCCGCACTTGGTATCATCCTCCATATAGTCCAGATATAACTCCACCTGATTTTAATAGTTTTGGTAAATTAAAGAGGAAGTTAAGAGAAAATGATTATGACAATCGGGAAGAGTTGGAATTACAACTAGAGAGTATTATCCAGGAACTTAATATAAAGGGTCATATGAATGGTATTCAGCAGCTAGCTGAAAGATGGAGCGACGTAATAAAAGTAGAAGGCTCATATATATAAACTACAAAGTTTCATCTTTTTATATCTTATAATGAATTTTTTATTTAAATTTTTTCTTTTACCTCTTTGCCTGAAACGGCGTAATATTTCGGACTGATTTAAAAAATTGCACTTGTTAATTAAATTTAATATACAAAATTGGTATTTTAAAAACAAAATATATGTAAATCTTTATAAAAAAATACTATAATAGTCTTTTTTATTTATAACTAAAACATATCACTATTTCAAAAAAATAGGTCTGGTCGGATATTTTTTTCGTACAGTGTATTCTTTCAAATTCAGAGGAATAAAGAAAATATTTCTAAAGCAATAAAGTTAGCTAAATCAAAATTAAGGTTTGAAACTATTAAATACATTTATTTAAACTGATAAAGGAATTTTTTCTCACCATGTTCTTTAGACAAAATATGGGAGTTTAGGTGATTCAAAGTGCCATAAGATTTAGGACAATTTGGATAATCACATTTGAATTTTCTATTAATTTCGCTATATTTTCTCCTCTTTCTTTTATCCTGAATCATGGCCAACTTACCGTTAAACTCCACTTTAGCATTTAAGCTTAACAAAAACTCTTCAAATGAAGGCAATCTCGACATTTTTTAACGAATTTTGCAAAGCTTTGTTATTTATATTAGTAAGGATCCTTTAGTTTAACCATATTTAATTTGACTAAGCGGTTTGGTTACTAAAAAATCAATTTTTCTCTATTTAGGTGTTGGTCGTTCCGGGTAAATTAGGAATTTAACTTTATCGAGCTTTTCTATAAAAATCATATGATTTAATTTAAATTCTCCTTAAACTTAAATTAATTAAATCTTTGCCTAGGTTTTACGCTTTTGTCCCTAATTGTAATATACTAAAGCCGGTATTTATTACTTGATCCTTAAATGTCTACATGTGTACCGAAAAATAGGTTATTTAGCTGTATTAATACACTGAAAACAAAATGTGTCATTTAAAATTTAATATTGTTGTCTTTGTTTGAAAATCCGCTATTAACTTTAATCTATTTTCATTCGTTTGCAATATTTTATTCATTATAATTGGTCGATCTTGTAAACCATGACGAAAGCAAAAAAGAAAAAGAAAGATTTTTCGTCATGATAAATGGACCAATTAAATTTCTTGAAAATTCAAAACAAAAAATTACGAATCAGTTTCCAAACTTTGTTTTGATTTTTCAACCATTCAGAATCTAGCAAAGAAATTTTTCATATGATGCAAAAGAGGACCATAACCGAAGAAAACACTAGAACTGCGTTAGCCGATTTAAGTAATAAAAAGGTAAACCTAATTTATAAGCTTGATGGTTTAGGAGATTATTGTTGTTAATTATAACTCTAAGACGTTGAATGAGAAAAGATTACCCGTTCCTAATGTAGATTTCGAACAAACGAATGAAGATAACGATATTTCGATGTATGAGGAATATTCTGTAGAATCTTTTAATTATATGTTACAATTAGAGGTATTCTTAAGGTTTATAATTGGGTATAGAAAACCTTGATGCCTAATCCTGATTACATAGAAATCCAAAGCGAGCTCACATGGGAGATACGCAAACTAGTGGTGGAATGGATGATGAAAGTCCATGATCGCTTAAGATGTTTACCAGAAACATTATTCTTAAGCATCAACGTAATGGATCGGCTTTGTTCCAATGTTGAAGTTAAGAAAGACAAGATCCAATTAGTAGCCATAACATCGATCTTTATTGCATCGAAGTATGAAGAAATTCATCCGCCTACACTGCAAGACATCCACCAATTAGTTTTGAGTAAATACTCCCTTCAAGAAATTATTGCGGCCGAGCTGAACATTTTAAACAACATTAGGTTTGACTTGGGATACCCCAATCCCTACAACTTTTTCCGTAGAATCAATAGAGCAGACGACTACAACGCGGAAGTGCGAAACCTATGTAAGTATGTTTGTGAATTGACTTTATTATTTAATGAATTCCTTACCATTCCACCCTCCTTATTAGCGGCGTCAGCTTATTATTTTGTTTTGAAGTTGTATCGTCTTGATTGGTCCAATGCACATGTTTTCTACTCTAATTACTATGAATCTGATCTTACCTTGTCCTTACAACTGATTTATAATGCTGTGAAGGCGGTTCATAAAGAAGATTTCGTTTATCAGAAATATGCTGCTGCTTCCTATTCTTATTCGTCCAAGATCGTCTCTAACTTGATTAATAAATTTACAGTTTAATTCTTTAAAGTTTATTTGAAATATCTTTGACTGGAGGGGCCAAGGCAGAACCATTTAACAGAAATGGCAAAGATTGTACTAAACTAAACTTTAAATTATAAACAATTTCATTAAGATGGTTTCTAAATTAACCATTATATAGTCCATTTGATCAGGTAAATTTTATACATCTTGTCAAGGTAAATAAAATCGATAGAATGACTTCTTCATTAAATACACTAATTAAACAATTTAGGAATATCAGACACATGCTTAATTAAACATCGAATTCTGTAGCCAAAAAACGAACCAGCGATGTAAAGAATTGGATTGCTACTTAATTGCAAACCAAAAAAAGAACCGGTAAGTATTGCTATTCTTAAATTGGAACCGGTGCCAATCAATTAAAATTATATTGTAATTCTTAGGAATTGCAATATAATTGGAATTTTTTGAATTGCAAAATTTTCAGCTTAAACAAAATTTAATGAAGCAATTTCTTATTTATTCAAAATCATCTAAGCTTGTGACATCCCAGTAATCTTTATTAACTTTTAGATACATAATAGTCTCCAAGGTCTTAGGGTGCATTTTCTTTCTTTTGTCGGACATTATATCGAAACCCCGTTTTAATGAACCACATTTTAGCCAAATAGTTTTAAATAAGTTAAATGAACCTTGCCAAATCCACCTCGGTCAAACACCTACAAGTAGTATAAATATACCTAGTATTCATTAAACATTATCTTCGATCTAGTTTATATTTAAATCGACCCCGGAGTCTTCGATACATTATCATCTTGCAATCACTAAAGAATCCCTCACAAATGTTGGAAGTAGCTTGTATATAATCAAGTTTAAAAGTAGGATTTCTTTTTTGTCCTTTTTTCCCATTATTTGATACGCGTAATTATTTGAATTAGTAGATTTAGACGGAAATGCTGATGCAACATCATCTTTGAATCTTGAAAGAATATTTAATTCTAGGGTAGACAACTCATCCTTATTTAAGGCTTTATAAACTGCTTCTTAAAACACTGCATCTTTTACCAATTTTGAACTTTGATGATGCTCACTCATCAATGGATAATCTGAGAGAAATCCTTCAAATAAATTACGTGCATCTAATAAAGTTAACGTCTCTTATTGGAAATGCAATGTTATATCTTGAAATTTAACAAGCTCATTATATAATAGTTTTAAGTCTACCATTTCATTTTCTGTAGGTATATACATTTTTATTTCTAATTGATTTTTGTCGATATGGTCGTAAAGTTGGTAAAATCTTTGTATCATATAAAAAGTGCTACTCCATCTGGTTTTGTTTCTTGTTTTTTAGCTTTTAAATCTGTTTTTCTGAGCAACAAGGTGGACATCTTAATTCTCTGTAATAACACCATTAAATGGTGAATCTTAACAATTATATATTCGTAAGGTCTAAAACTTTATTTGAATAAAATGGCCAAGTTTAATCGATCCCAGTAACAGGTTATTCGTGGAATACCATTATCGCAAGATAATTTTCTATTTTCACTTGCACTATCATTTACCATAAACAATATATCATTAATATTTTTGTTGTATATATCTAACGTACTCTCGATTAGAATTTGATGATCTTTTGATCCTAATCCATAAGAATCTGACTCAAGATCGTCAACTATGGGCTGAAACACAAGAAGTACAAGTGATCTGTTTGGGATATTGTTAACAGACTTTCTATTTTTAATTTTAGTTGGACTATATTTAGAAGTTTTAGGATTGTGGAAGCATGCAAAAATTGCAACGAAGTGATCACTTCCTGATTTCCAACCATCANATTTAGAAGTTTTAGGATTGTGGAAGCATGCAAAAATTGCAACGAAGTGATCACTTCCTGATTTCCAACCATCAGAAACTACACCAAAAGACTCAAGTAGGAGACTTGATCTTTTCTGTTCTACTTTCTAACTATTTTACTCATTGCCTTGCTAATAGTTACCCTGTTTGTTTTTTCAAGATTAGTAAATCTTTGGGTAAATTCGTTCTCAACAAAAATGAGTGGAAGATTTGAAAATAAAATCCATTGGATCGAGTTAAATAAATTCATGATTTTCGAGTTGATTAATTTGGGAATAGTTACTTATTTACCTATATCCTTTAGTTCAATTTTGTGAACATTTCGAAGGTGTTTCCATAAATTAGAGTATCCTATCCCTGACTAATTGATTATTTTTTTCCACAACTATTGCATTGATATTTTTATTTCACCTCTTCAGCATCCTTTTCCACTAGTGTGTAATTTTCTGGGCATACATCTTTGTACTTGATAGTCATATGGGACAAAATTTTCTTACATAATTAAATTCTAATTAGTCGAGGAATTTTAGTTTCTTGACTTATAAAATAGTAAATAAATTTACTATCCATAAAATATCTCTTAGCTATATTTCTTGCCATTTTAGTTGCTTCCTCAACCTATTTTCACTATAATCACTAATATTATAACCGAGGCTTCAAAAATTTTGTCCCATATTAGGATTTTTAAAATTAAGCTGTAAAAGTGGTTGAGATTTTTGATCAATGAAAATTTGCAATTCTTTTTTACATAAAAGAATTGGAATTGCAATTAAATTGGGAATTGCAATGCCAAAAATTCCTTGCACTTCAATCTAATTCTAGAATTGGTAATTAATTGCTTTACATCTCTGAAACGAACTATTCTCTTGTTTTTTAAAAAGGTCTCTCGGAACTGTGTACCAAAATAATGTATCATGTCATTTTAAATCTCATCGTTGATGTAAAATGCTTTTGCTAGTAGTCTAGATTTACATTATTTTAGTAGAATATTGGCATTTAATCTATCTTTTACAAAAGTTTGATAGAACCAAGATGATGACATTTTGATTTAATAGCATAAAGAGGAACTCTCGGATTTCTTGA
Source organism: Holacanthella duospinosa (assembly GCA_002738285.1). NCBI lineage: Eukaryota > Metazoa > Arthropoda > Collembola > Poduromorpha > Neanuridae > Holacanthella > Holacanthella duospinosa. The sequence goes on along the minus strand of NIPM01000951.1, from coordinate 18,651 downwards.
AAATGCTTCCAACTCGTTGATATGCAAGATGAAGGTAGAATTGATACGAGATTTGGTCTTCTTTATATGTGAATTGGATTTGGAAAAACTTCATTAAAACAGTATTTAAGGATTAGATTTAAAAATATAACATGGCTTAAGAACTCCATGAACCGATAATGCAATTTAAAACAGTATAATTCTATCCCAAAACGTGCCCATGTCAATTTGACCAATTCTGAAATATCTTATATACATTCTACGATCTAATAATAAAAATCGATAAATATAAGAATGAAACTAACAATAGAGTCAATTTTGGTTAAAATGAAAGAGCATCCAAAGCTTCAATCAAAATTGATGAGACGGTTTGACGTAATATCATTTAATGCAACTTATTCTAGAGTTAATTCAAGAAACCCTTTGACAAAAATCTTTATGATGGATAATAAAAGATTCTGAAGCTGGATCGCTATTATCTGATAGCCTAACACTACAAATTTATAGAAATATATACTTCAATCTAATATCATCAGTTCTTATAAAGGGTTAATTAGAAAATTACTTCAATGTATTCGTTTTGTAATCTATGTCATGAGATACATTGAAGCGCCATTAAGAAACAAGATAATAAGTTCTCTAATTGTTAGCTTGTGTGTACTATTAACTATCTTTCTAGGTTAAGTGTTAGTGAAATCATTGTTACAAAAAAGCAGCTCAATGAAAATTTTTCAGACTGAATGCGACTTTTCTGGAGTTTCGAAATTAATCATTATAAAATGTTATAATGCACTCAACTTAATATCCGTAAGTTTATAAAGGGGCAACTTATCAGAGGTTGCCGTTCTTACAAAGTAATTGTGCTGAGATTTGGAGAGTTCATTTTGTTCGAGATAATACTTAATTAGGATAACTCACTATAATAAATAGTAATTAAAGACTGTATTTAACAAACCAATAAATCCATGTTTTAAGGACACCATGAACCAACAATAAAAGCATCTCAAACAATGAAAAAGGCTAATTCTTAATCAAAATAAGCATATTGCAGTAAATTAGATAAAGGCCGAAGAATTCGTTTTTAATAAAAGACAGTAGCTATATATATATAGCTAAAACTAACCCCTAAACTAACCTTTTAAAGATAAGTCATTGATTGCACAATTAATTAAGGGGGAAATTAAGGTAAACAAAGTCGGATAAACCAGAGCCGGTCTATGACAGCTGCATATATAGCATCACTTCCATTATCACTAACTAGGCATAGAACTTTTCTACTTAGTCAAAATGAATTGATCATATTTACTAGATATCCACCACAACGATCTCCCAATCTTTTACCAGGTGAAATTCTAAAAAAATTGAGAATTGTTTCCATTAATAGTCCATTGCTTTTTTCATCCAATAAAAAGTCACCGAGATGTAGCTATTATTTGAACTGTTACTTCAACCATCGAATATTATAGAAAATAATGAATCAGACTTGCTTATTAGACTTATTAATAATCTTCTTAATAGTAAATATTTTTTCAAGAAGCACCTTTTTACTGTATGAGCAGACTTGGTTTTGTATCCTGGTATTATTTTCATGAACTCTTCAAAAGCTTCTGATTCTACCATAGAATGGGGTTGATTACATTGTATCACATACTTCACAAAATTATCATCTATATTCTTCTCTTTATCTGCATTAAAAAATCCAAATTTAATTTGCTTCTTGTTCTTATTTTTTATCTCTTCATACTTATTTTTGTAATGTAGACTAAGAATGCTAGTTGAAGTACCTTTTGAGTATTCTTTTGTGCAATATTTGCAATGGATATTATTGTTATCAAGCACAGTATATTCCTTATGTATTGGCAAATAAAGAGCTCTTTTTATTTTATTTGTCGTTTCAATATTGGAGAATTTAAACACTGTTCAATTGAGAAGCTCTGGGTGCTGTATCACATTTTTTACTAATAGATAAATCTTCGGATATTCCTTCAAAAATAATTGGGGTAGTAATTTCTGTCATTGTATTTTTGCTATTTTTTCTCTGTATTTATACTTCTTGTTCGCGTCGAGATTTTCAATTTTTGAAACTAGATTCGAAGTACACTGCCCGTCAAAAGTGATTCAGTGTTTGGAAAATTTGAACTTAAATGGTAATTCATGAATGAGTAAGACTTCAAGCAAGCCAATACTCATATGGTAGATAGATACAGCCTTTGTCTATAACATTAAAAATATTATAGATAATTTTAAATATTGATAGAGTTATGATTGCTAAAATTTGAAAGTAGGTGATTCTGTGTTTTGTCGAATTTTTTAAATTTACAAAATTTTCATTCTAGAACATTCTAAAATACTGCAAAATTGTTCATTTTTATTTCAAATCGTTAGCAGAAGGTATTAAGGCTTATTTGGTATGACAAGAAGAACATTGAAACAAGAATTAACGAACTTGCTTTAAATGGAAAATCTTCAAGAAATATAGCTAAAATTGTTGGAGTTTCACAAGCAACAGTGTCAAGAGTAATAAATAGAGTTGAAAAAATACACCAGAGTCTATAATAGGTCGTCCTCGGGTCTTAGATAAGTATGATGAAAAATATATTGGAAGATTGGCAACAAGTGGTAAATGCTCCACCTCTACAGAAATATAGCGAGAACTCAAGACCTATGCAAGAATATCCGCCTCTTCGAGTACTATACTGCGCATATTAAAACGTAGCAACATCGTATCTAGATACAAAAAGAAATGCCTACAATTAAAAAAAATCTCATCGTCGAGCAAGATCAGAATTTGAAAAATCACACATAAATTTAGAAAATAAGGACTGGGATATGGTTATATGGTCAGATGAGACTAAAGTAAATCTAGAGGGATCTGATGGACGTGATAGAACTTTCAGAAAAATCGGGGAACCACTCAGAGATCACAATATTATTCAATCAAAAAAATTCGGTGGTGGATCAATTATGGTTTGGGGATTTATGCTTTCATCAGATGTTGGGTATCTTTGTAGAATTGATGGCAGTGTTAATGCTGAGATATATGAGAGTATTCTGGACTACCTGCTGATGTATAAAATTGACTTGTATGGCTTGGAAAAATCTAAAATTGTCTTTCAAAATGACGATGTGTCCTCTCATACCGCTTCAAGTATAAAAAAATGGTTCAAAAGAAACGAAATAAAGGTAATGAGATGGCCTGCACAATCTCCTGACCTTAACCCAATTGAGCATCTATGGGATCATATGAAAAGAGAGATGAAAATTCGACCACCATGTAAAGACAAAGATGAACTTTGGGAGAGACTTCAAGATATATGGAACAATATTTCAGCTGAAGTATGTCTTAAGCTGTTTAGATCAATGCCTAGAAGACTCGAACAGATTAGAAAAACCAAGGGCGGGCACACAATCTATTGATTTTTCATTTTTTAAAAAATTCGTCAAACACTGAATCACCAACTTTTAAGTTTGAGCAATCATATCTCTATCAATATTTAAAACATATCTATAATATTTTTAATGTTATAGACAAAGGCTGTATCTATCTACCATATGAGTATTAGCATGCTCAAAGTCTTACTCATTCATGAATTACCATTTAAGTTCGAATTTTCCAAACACTGAATCACTTTTGACGGGCAGTGTATAACATCACGGGTTGTAAATAAAATAATTGCAATGAGCTACTTTTGATCCCACCAATAATTTTTTTTTATGCAATTTAATGATTTAGTATATTTAAAATGGATATGCATATTTATATTTTTAGGCGACTCATTCGAATAAGTCGACTAGTGAGTTATTTAATACTTTTTAAGTCGGTACACTAGTTGTTTAAAAGAATAAAAGCTGACTTGTCAATTTAATCGACTTAGTTGATAAATATCGTACGCTCACAAGTCGTTACCGAACTCTACCTATAAGGTCATATGGCTCTTTATTTTCGTTCAGAGTAGTCTCTTTTTGATTCTCTTCTTAATTCAACCATATTTTTAATGAATCTAGATTATTCTCACTCTTGTTCAACCAATTATTTAATAAGTAAAATGGAGACTACTCTGATCGAAAATAAAGTGCCATATGCAAAGTTTACAAAGTTGAAAGAAGAGAAATTTTGATTTAATTAATAAAGAGGATTGTAGGATTTTTATAAAAATGTTTTTAATTCATATTTAACAAGCACACATACCAATAGACGTATACTTACACTATGTCGCACGGAAATTCGGACACCCTATTTTTTATAAACCGAAGCGTCAATTTGGCTTATAAATAAATATGAATAAAAAATTTTGATACATTTGAACTGTATTATTTTTATTATTTATTTATTAGGGTTTCCAAGAAAATCTGGCGGTGAAATTTTTCTCCACACCTTGTTTAAAGTGTAACAGATTGAAACCAAAATTGATTATATATAATAGGGATACAATTTATTTATAAAAAATACACACAGTTTTATTTTTTTAAAAATGAATTTTAAAGAAGAATTGATTGAATCATTTAGTGCTCAAGATAAGCGTATAAGTATTAAATATTTAATTATACATGATAAATGTCCTTCTCAAATCAAACAAGGATTAAAGAATACTTTAGGTAATAGTTTAATGTCTCTGAAGGCAGTTGAGAGATGGTAATCAAGGTTTAAGAAAGGAGAGATATCGATAGAAGAAGTTCGCAGAAGGCCACCTGAAAAAAGTGATGATAAACTAGAACTTATTGAAGCTGTTAAAGGTCTTTTATTGGAAAATAAAGCTATAAGTGTGAGACTAATTAGCGAGCGTTTGGATATCACCAAATGATTAGTGCATCTAATTTTAACTGATGATCTAAAGTTGAGTAAGCGACATGGTCGCTATATACCAATGGAATTGAACGCAGATCAGAAGGACGACAGGGTTCAGGCTTGTATATTTAACCTCTCAAATTATAGTAAGACTAAATAAAAGCTGAAAAGAACTCTAACTTTTGATGAAACATGTGTTGTTTGTACATGGCGCCACAGAAGGATCAACTGATGTCCTGGCTAGAACCTGGTGAAAAGGGACCACAAGTGGCAATGAACAAACGTTATGAAGATAAAAGTTTGTTGCTTTTAACAATGGACTACAATGATATCGCTTTTTATCATCTGTGTAGCGAAAAAGAAATATAAATGCTGAGCGCCTAAAATCGATTTTAAGCGAAAAAATTCCTATATGGTTAAGCACTAAAAAGTTATCTAAGCCTATAATTTGATAGATAATGCGAGACCACGCAAGACTAAACTCCTACAGGACTTTTTAGTAGATAAGCAAATCGAGTAATGGTACCAACCACCATATTCTCCCAATATTTCGCCATGTGATTATGATTGTTTTGGACCTCTTAAACGTGAGCTTCCTGGTGTGCAGTTTGAAACCTGGTCGGTGTTCGAAACTTGGCTAGAAATGGAAATTTAAAAAGGAATGAATCGAGGGCTGTATCGTGGTGTTCAAAGACTGCCTGAGCGTTGGAAAAGTGTCATTGTCAATGAGAAAAACTACACTTAATTATACTAAAATTTTGTAAATTTCTATAAAATATTTTTCGAGATATAACAAAAAGTTTTTACCGCACATTTTCTTGGACAACCTAATATTTATCACTATTTTTTATTAAAAAAGATAGAAAATCAAAAAGGAAATTTATTTATCCAGCACGGAAATTCGGACATTTAAAAATGCACGGTTATTCACAGAATATTCATTTTATGCAAAATTTATTCATATTTATGCAAAGTTGCTTTCTTAATTATGCAGGATTATTTTCCTTTAAAAAAGTGTAGACTTGATTTTAAAAATATATAAATTTAACAATAATGATCATTTAAACTAAAATATAGTAAAATTAGCACATTCTATGGAAAAATCATCATTTAATACCGTGTTTCTCATATTAAAAGCACTACCCTAAATAGAAGCCCATAGGCATCTATTATTTTTAAAAAAATTCTTTGGCCGATAAAAGCCCTACCTTTATTTGAAGCACTAGTTTTTGATTGTTGGTTTTTGAATTTTATCCCCTGCAATTGTTTGTGAAAAATTTTCTGCCCTTGTTTAAAATTTAGTGGAAAAAGATAACAGAAGAGGCTACAAAATAAGGTTTAAAAGGTCTATTATTAAAGAATCTCAACAACCTGGCAATTAATTAAGCAAAATATCGAGAATGTATAATTTAGACCTTATTATGATTCGCCGCTGGAAAAATATTCCCGAAAATGCTGATGATAATGCACAAAGATTGAAAGGGGCAGGAAGAAAACATCATTGAAGAATTGGAACACGTTTTTTTTTGATTGGATTATTAATAGAAGACTACAGAGCTTAATAGCGACAAGAAAGATGATTCAGGAAATGGCATTAAGTTTATTCGAGGAAATTTCTATCAAAAATGTATTTAAAGCTGAAGCTTCTTGGCTTGATGGGTTTCTTAGTCGTTTTGAATTATCACTTAGAAGGTCTACAACATTGTTTAAACTCTCAGATGATGTTATTGTCCAACGAGTTATATCATTCAATAACTTTCTCGATGGAATAAATTGGGAATTATATAATCTAAAAAACTTAGTTCTAATGGATGAAACTGCTGTTTGTTTTGGTTAAGAACATGGTACAACAATAGATAGAAGAGGTACCACATCTATTTATTTTCCTTTGAGTAACTATGAAAGTTGCAGTGTAACAGTTATTTTGGCTATTCGAGAAGATGGTTCTAAAATAAAACCGGCAATAATAATCAAAGAAAATACAGAGTCCATCAAAATCATGTCAGACCACCAGATCGTTTCTAGCTCAAAAGCTTGGTCTACTCAAAGGGTATTCAGAAAATGAATTGATCATGCTTTTAATCCAATTTACAGAGGGAAAGAAAGAGGTATGCTTGTCTATGATTCTGCATCAACACATCGCGCTAAAGATATAAAGAGTTATCTGAAAAAGAATTTAATAGATCAGGTGATGATCCCAGCAGGAACTACCTGCTATTTTCAGAGTTTGGACATAGCAATTAATAAGCCGTTTAAATACTATCTTCTATAAGAAGTAAGAGACTATATCGAGAAAGAATGGTTAGAAATGAAAGAAATAATCTTGTTAAACCTTCAATCGAAGAATTCACTAATAGTTTACTAAAGCCTGGTCTCATATTAGCCCAGAGTTATGCGAAAAACCATTAAGTTTATCTTATATGAATTCATATCGCGATTTTTCAAAAACGTCTATTTTCAATCATGAAAGATTGGGAGACAAGGCCAAAGTGGCATTAGAAAATCCGATCCAAGAGACCCTTGATTTAGTTATAGAAGACTTTGAGGTTGAAGATGATCCTTTGGTTATTAATGAAGATGAATATTAATTTATCAATAAATTATTTATTTTATCAAAAAATATATAACTATGTGACCAGGTGAAAATTATTCACGTCAATACAAGCCCTACCCATATTAGAAACCCTATGGGCTTCTATTGAATTTATATTTTTGGCATGCTCAAATAGAACTCCTTGCTTTTTATATAAGAAACACGGTATACTTTCAATAGTATCATTTATAGAATTGAAATTACTCCGAGCAGCATGGTATCTCGATTTTAGCATCGAGATAAATTCCTCGATCGGATTTAATTGCGGAGTGTACGCTGGCAAGAAATGGTGGTGTATTTTGTAGAGAGTTAATTTATCCAAAATCTCTGGACTTTTGTGAAAGCGTACATTATCCAGAATCAAAATTTTTTGCGGATATAGTCTAAAGTAGGGATCTAAGTATAGATCGATAAATTCACCAAAGAATGTACTATTATACAAACCACTAATGACCTTATGAGCAACTTTTCCATTAAAATCAATAACCCACATAATACTTGTATTTTTTCCTGGATTCGAGGGGACAATCTTGAATGCTTTATTTTTTATGCTCGAATAACCGTAGGATCTTGATTTATGAAGGTTTAGACCCGTCTGATCCAGGAAAAGCATGTCTGTAAGTGAATAATTTGTAATTTCAGATACATATATAGCTCTAGAATGTTTAATACGCACAGAAGTTCTATCATATGGCACTAAAGTAAGTCTTTTACGACTGGTATTCATTTCATTTAGTTTTCTGCTAATCTTTGACCGAGACAAGTTGATTCCGATTTTTTCCATTACTTCTTCCATAAAATTTCCTCTTGTGTACAATCGTTTTTTCACGAGACAAATTTTAGGATTATCTGATCTTCAATAAAGGTGTATTTTTCCTTTCTATGGTAGCTAATTTATGTTTTTCACCAAATGATTGAAAACCTTGTCAAGATTCAATTTTTTTAGATATATTATATACGGTTTTTTCAGAAAGCTTTACTGTCTCAGCAATGTTTTTTATTTCTACTCTATCATCATCTAGAATATTTCTAACAATTTCAAAGATATCTTTAGTAACTGTTTTTCTTATCATGTTTTAAAAGTTTTATATGATTAAACGATTTAGGATTAAATATATTGAAAAAAAAATTTTGCATTAAATTAATTTTAAACTTAAATAAGAGTATAATTTTGCATAAATAAGAATATAATTCTGCATAATAAGAATAAATTTTGCATAAACAGGATATAATTTTGCATAAAATGAATATAGCTGTGAATAACCTTGTAAATAATAACCATACTTCTCACGAGCTTGTAACACTTCTTTACACGTTTAGGCATTGATTTAATTAAGTTTTTTATAAAATTATCGGGCAAGTTGTTCCATAATCTTAGTAGCTCTGTTTTTAACTCATCTGGATCATCGAAGTTTTTCCCCCTCAGCTCTCTCTTCATATATGCACAGATGTGTTCAATTGCATTCAAGTTGGGGCTTTGGCTTGGTCAAATCAAAGTTTCGACTTCTCCCCCCCCCCAAGATATTTCCTAATGAGCTTAGAAGTATGCTTGAGGTTGCTATCGTGTTGAAATACGAAGTCATTTAGTCCCATTTTCTTTGTTGATTGTATTAAATTGTACTTTAATATAATCAAATAACCATATCTATCCGCTTTACCATCTATAAAGATCAACTTTTCAACTCTATTGTAAAAAAAACATCACCAAACCATCACACTACCTTTGCTAAATTTTACTGTCTTTTCTACATACTTAGGATCAAGACTTTTAGATGGAGGTCGCCATACGTATGAACAGCCATCTAAATTATAAAGATTAAATTTACATTCATCTGAAAATATAACACTTTCCCTGTAATTATCAGGTTGAAATATCCGCTTTGCACATAACTCATTCCTTTTCCTTACTTTTTGCCAAAATTAAAAGATTTCTGTCAGGGAAGTAAGCATATGTGTTAAGGCTATTTAAACATCTTCTAATCGTATCACCCGAGACAATTTTATCCTTAGTTTCTTTAAAGATTTTGTTCATTTTTGGGGCACTAGTTTTCGGGTTTTATTCATGAATAGTCTTTATAGCTCTTATATCGCCATTATCAAGTACATATTTACCTCCAGAGCCTCTTTTTCTCTGAATTGAGCCCGTTACTTCTAATCTTTTGAGGTAATCGCTTATTGTGTACTTGGGTATACAGGTCAAACTTTCGATCTCTCTATAAGAATACTCTTCTTTCCTAAGTGCTAAAGTCTGTCCAAATACAAAACTATCAACATTTTTCATTATTTTTCTAATATTTTATTCCTTAAAGCTATTATTTTCTGAGTTTTGTGTGAATAACAAAAATGTCCGAATTTTCGTGCTGGATCAATAAATTTCCTTTTTGATTTTCTATCTTTTTTAATAAAAAATAGTGATAAATAAATGAATATTAAAAATTATACAATTTAAATATATCTAATTTTTTATTCATATTTATTCATAAGCCGAATTGACGCTTTGGTTTACAAAAAATAGGGTGTCCGAATTGCCGTGCGACATAGTGTATATTGAAATTTCGACGTACCAAGTGAATTATTGTGAGATAATTGAAAGTGATAAAAATAATAACTAAAGACCTATTTTACTGAAAATCATTACAAACGGATCTCAAAATACCATAAGCGATCAATACAAGCATAGCAAGCAATGATATAGCCGAAATCTCGGAACCTAAATTACTAATCTCACTAACGCCATAGAATAAAGATAAATGATACATACAACCACCGATCTAGATAATATCAATAGTATGTATTATACGAAATAGATCAGTGCAAATAATGCGGTCAATCTTGGCTGAAATGAACTGGAGATAATTGTTAATATAAAAATAATAGAGAATAAGAATAACTGAAAAATCATAAATGAATCTAAGCTCTCATAAATCATATAATTGTCAAGTAATCCATTGTTAAGATTAATAGATAGTCTTATCAATCGAAATTTGTAAGAAATTGCTTGCTCAACACTAAAATATTGAATAAATATATACTCAGACCCAATAGCCTAAAATATTGTTTCATTATATTGAAACATACCTTCGGTTTACAATAGCAATATAATAAAATATGTAGAATAAAAATAGAAATAAAAATCAATCTCAATATCATTAAACTGACGCCAACGTCTCTCTATTCAATGTAAATTATTTATATATTTATACTAGGATTCGTTCTTCTTGTGGGCCTAATTTGGGTCCTTCTAATTTGACATGAATCTCCTCCATTTTACAAAAAGGGACGATTTGATTTTAGTGAAAGACTCAAAACACGGTTTAAAAAGCATTTAGATCTAGAACTTTGGCCCACATAGAAAGGGTTTTAAATAAACCATAATACTTATAAAAAGAAATAAAATTTATTTAATCCAGCTCATAAGCCACAAAAGGAATTCCATCCGCATGAAAAAACTTGTTATTGAATTCCACCCAATGCAATCTCAAAGCATGCAAAAAGGCCGACAATCCTTCCATAATCACTAAGATAGCAATAGTTAACGCAAACCATAAGATACCAATAATTCCCAATAACACTATTTTGACAATCCAAGCAAATATTGATTCAGTTGACATTTCCAAGATCGGTTTCAACGACATGGACCATAATACTTTCGACAATTCACTATGAGCCAAACTCAAAGCCCATAATCGTAAATAAGAAGCAGTATTCGATACACAACCTAAACAAAATTCAATAGTATGGATCGATTGATAAATAATTATATCAGACATAGCTTCTTCTTTCCTCGATGTTGCTTCATTTTTCTCGTCAGCTTTGTTATTCGACGTTATTGATGGATTCGGTTTTTTGGTTATTGATCGATCTTGATTTTCCAAGGAATCAGTGACGTCATGTTTATTGGGTGCAATGTCCGACGAATCGCGAACCGACTCGACTTTCACTTCATCGTCATTCCTGTTGTGTTTAGCATTCTTCCTACGAAACCAAATCCAGGCCGGTTTCCCACATAACATAATTGGCACCGAAATTAAGGCAAGTAATAACAAAATCAACTGCACAGTTTTCTGTCCTGGATACAGTGGATCAGCTATAGTAAATGGGCTAAGAAACATCCCTACCAAAGTATTAAGAAGCCCAGATGGTGTCTTTTTAATACTTTCCCAATCCACAAACCATTTGAATACAATCATAAAGGCCAAATAGCCGAATATACAGAGCATAAATACAATTTGGGGGATAAATTCGAGGAAAATCGAGTATATATGTCCAAATTCGATAAAATTCGAGATGTTAAGACAAATTCCAAGCACCATATGGAAGACGCCTAAGAGGATGGACATTTTCATCTTATAACTATTAGTGAACAATAACCCATTTTCGGCATGATGCCAATTTGGATCTAATCCAATAGGATAAACATAATCTTTGATTTGAACATAGTGGACACTACCTTTGAAACCCTTAGGTGAATGGGGCTCTAAAAAGCCCTCAGGGAAGATTGAGAGGGGTAGACTAAAGATGTCGTTGTAGATGATACCTGTATAAACCGAGAAAAGTCCCATAAACAATATGATGTATCGACCGCCAAAGATCATTTCTAAGATCTCATTTTGAAATCTCACTTTCCCCCCACCTTGCCCCCTAACAATTGGCCTCTTCTCCTGGCAGATCAGCCAAATTGCTATCAAAGTCAAGATCAAGCCATGCCCGATGTCCCCAAACATCACAGCAAACAGAAAGGGAAAGGATATAATAGTAAACAAAGCCGGGTTAACTTCTCTATATCTTGGCGTACCATAAGCATTTACTATGTTTTGAAATCCTTCAGTTATAGTATTCGTTCTCATTAAAGTGGGAGGGATTTCCTCAGATCTAATTTGCATTTGAGCTAAGAAGGGGATCAAATGATAACCTTGTTTCTCCAACTCCGTCCTTAGATGATTCTGAATGTCTTGCATCGATGATTTTGGGGACCAACCTTCGCCAATTAAACAGAGTCCTTCTTTATCTCTAATCAATTTGTTTAAAGCAGCATACACCCCTAATTCTCTACGAATCCACATCTCCCAATTCCTCACATTGGCCTTGATCTCCAACAAATGTTGAATCTTAGTGTCTACAGTCGATTCGTGCAATAATTCTAAGTCGGTGATTTCACGTACTAATTTGCGTTGTAAATAACTTTTCTTGTTCATACCGGAGTTCAAGTCTTCGAATATCAAGCCTCCTAAGAGAGAGGTGATCTTAGTAACTTTTGATGTGAGGAGATCCGACTGCAATACAATAATAAAGGTGGAAAAACGGACTAATTCTGATTGATCAACGCTCGCCAAACTATCACTTTGATTATGAGGCTTGTGTACTACTAAAGAATCAGATGGGAAAAAATCTTCGAGTGTTCGTGATTGTAGATAAAGATTCCCTTTCAATAAGCGGAACAGTACACCTCGAAGGAGGGAGAGTGATTTTTGTTGGATAACCCCAGTTATAATAGTTAAGTTGTCGATTTGTTGGATCGAATATTGTGTAATAACACTGTTGATAGTATTAAACTTGGTAAGTGGAAGTCCAAATTCCAATGAACTATCTAGATGAGAACCACTAGCGATGGGAGTGGAGGTATTAGGCTGTCCTTGTTGTGGAAATTCGCTTTTAAGATAGGTGATTGTTTCACTTTTCATCTTTAAAAGAGCTAATTCTCGTTCTAAATGCTGGGTATTGGTCTGTAAGCCCCTAATCTTGTTATAGCTCTTCATAATCTTTCTTTCTAATCCATTAAGATCGAATTTATCTGGACTTAAAACTGCTAATTCAACTTCTTGCCCAGACGTTGGTTGAGGAGCGGGATTCGGTGGAATATTAAGGTTTGAAGTTTGTTGCGTTAATAAATCCACTATCTTTTCTAACTTAATCAGACGTTGACATTCTTGTACATAACTGCGATTACCAAAACTAATACCTTCATTCAACTAGCCAAAACATAAATGATAGGTAAGAATTTGGGGTATTACGTCGATTAAATGTAGCTTTTTCAACTTACCTAATTCTAACATAGTAAGATGAGCAGTTTCAATTGGGATTATTAGTTGTACTTTGGTCATTTCGATACTACGAAATAAGGTCTCTTTTTTTTGGTTCATCTAGAGATTTTTTAATTTTTCGTTATTGAGTTTTCTAAGACATTTTGATTTATACCAAAAAAGTTAAAATTGGATTTGATATTCTTTAATAATACAAAATTTGCACAAAATTATATTAATGAAGATTTAGACATAAGCTTCAATTTAATTTATATAGTCTTTTTTGTAATCCGATAAAAAAACTTCTTGATCATGTGATTTTATTCTTTTCAAAATGTCAATTAGGTTTTTCAGTAACTTGTATTTTTCATAAATAAAACCAAGTGAAGTATATTTTAGCCAAAACGATTAGATTGAGAAAAATATAAACAGTGAATAATTTTTAAATCTAATGAAATTTTTTTTGATTCAAAGAAAATTATGCTCTATTTTCATTGATCTATTAGGCCATTTATTAAAATCGTAGGGGGTAAAAATGAGCCACATCAAAAAATCTCGAAGCTTGGCTTTAATAATAACTTTTTTGTAATAAAGTATACGCAATACTAGTTATTTTATCATATTCAGTTTTAATTTTTACAGAATGGATTATACCCAAAAATTGATTGATTCAATCAGTGTTGAAGATCAGAGAATTTTCATCAAATTTTGCACATTATTGGAGTTCAGTGGGGATGTTATACAAAAATATCTTAATAAAGCTATAGGTAAAAAGGCAATAGAGAAAAAAACGGTGGAAAAATGGTAAACAAAGTTTCTAAAGGGAGTGATATCTGTTAAAGAAGCAAGGGGAAGACCTTCTGAGGTTCGAGCTTATAAAGAAGAGAGAATCTTTAGAATTCAAAAATCATTACAAGAATGTAAGAACACAAGCGTTAACCGACATTCCGAACAGTTTCATATTCCTCGATCGTCTGTTTATCTCATAATGAGAGACAATTTAATGTTAACTATGAAACTTTGTCGTTATGTACCACATACTTTATCACAAGGCCAAATGGAACATAGAATGCTAGCTTGTAGAACAAACCTTGAAAGTTGTAAAAAACTAAAGAGAAGCTAAAAAAGTATCTTTCTTTGGATGAAACTTATGTGGGATTATATATGCAACCTCAAAAAGATCAAATGAAATTTTGGCTTAAAAGAAATGAAAGCCCCCATATTGTGCTTAAGCAATTGAACTATGACAGTAAAAGAATATTGTTAGTTGCGATGGATTTTAATGGAATTGCTTGGTATCATCTGTGTAAAGAAAAAGAAACAATGACGGGAGAGCTCTATAACTCCATATTGAATGAAAAGATCCCAAAATGGCTTGATGGGAAACATTTTAAACGTACAATTTTGTTACATGATAATGCTAAACCTCATAAATCAATAGCGGTTGAAGGCTTTTTGGAGGAGAATAAAATTGACCAATGGTATCACCCACCCTATTCTCCAGATATTAGCCCATTAGATTATGATTGATTTGGGACACTGAAAAGAGCACTTCGTGGGTTTAATCATAGTGACTGGAACCAATTTGAAAATCGACTCAAAGAGGCGATATATGATGGTACACAAAATGGTCGATATCTCGGTGTTCAACGTCTTCCAGAGAGATGGGAAAGTGTCATCAATAATGAAGGAGGATATGTATA
The DNA here is from genome assembly GCA_002738285.1 of Holacanthella duospinosa. NCBI lineage: Eukaryota > Metazoa > Arthropoda > Collembola > Poduromorpha > Neanuridae > Holacanthella > Holacanthella duospinosa. The sequence continues at coordinate 3,570 of NIPM01000951.1, read as the reverse complement.
ATAACTCTCAAATATGAGTAAATTTAATTAATTATTAAAAGTTTTATTTTAAAAAAAAGTTCCCTACGATCTTAATAAATGACCTAATAAAACAGAGATGCACTACTGTGATACTAATAGCCCGCTAAAAGATTTATTTTACCGCTGCTTTGTAAAAATATGCTTCAAACTTCCCATATTTTTTGTAAAAAGATCTCACAAGCGCAAACGGTACAAACCCCAGGATCAAAAAAGTTTGAAGGCATCTTCAAATGTTTTTTATAAGGAATATTTGAATTTTTCTGTTTAAATTTGATTTTAGTAGTAATAAGGTGTGGTCCGTTATTCCTGTCCAATTTTATAAATTTAAATACAGACAAAGTATGTGATTTTGTGTTTCAAAAATCACACACATTAAATAAATTTTATTAAATTAAAGCAATAAAATTTTAACAACCTTTATTTTTAAAGAATGAGAATCAAAACAGGGCAAATGCAATCTGCCACTATTAACAAAAATATTACTTCTAAAAAGACGACTAGACACTTTAAGTAAAAAAACTATACATAATTCTGTAGAAGAAATAGGTACTTCTATTTATAAAAAATGTCCTACTAAAATAATCACTTCTAAAGTCAAAAAGAAAATACCAAAATGTTCTTCCACATATTTCGAGGAGAAATGTATATAAACACTTTAAAAATGAAATATTAAATTAAATACATTTTATTTTAAAAATAAATATTACGCTTCTTATTATTTGGAAGGAAATTTTTGAAGAAAATATAATTTTTTGGTTGAAATAGTTGGAAATAAAATATTTAAATATCATTTGGTTGAAATATACGTAGAAATTTTTTATTTTTATCAACCAAAATATTAAAACTTTTCAACCATAATTCTTCAAGAATTTACTCATTTTATCAACCAAATACATTATAATTCCTTCAAAAAATTTTATCGGTATAAAGTAATCAAATTATTTATCTTAAAATCATTGTACAATGATTTACATTTGCATAAAATTTTTTTCTTATAGTTGATTTTTATTGCATTATTAGAATATGGGAATTTAGCATGTTACAGAAATAAGGAGTTTATAAGCTTTAATTCTTTGCCAAGGAAATATACAGTTAAACAAAAAAAATCAAATTTTAATGTAAATAAGGAATATTTTTAACTAATTTTAATATAAAATAATTATGTTATTAAATACTTATAATATGTATAAATTTTTTTATTTAGCTAATTTAATAACAATTTTATTTGATGAATTAAATTTTTTATGCCAAAAAAAAGGGCACTTTTGAAATTTTTAAAAGTCTAAATGGAAAAATTAAGAATAATAGTTTTTAATTTAAATATATTATATCTATAAGAAATGATATCACAAGAAATAGGAGCTATTATTGCACTCTCTAACATTGAAAAAACACAAGTTGAAATATCTAAAAGGATGATGATTCCAAGAAGTACTGTAGGTAGAATACTGAGAAAATAAAACATACTTAGATTCGTTGAAAGAATGCCTGGATCTGGAAGAAAGAAGATTTTAGAAAACAATGATATTAATGTTATATGTTGGGGAGCAGTTGATTATGTTAAATTGGTTGGAAGCATTTTTGATAAAGTTGATTTTATTGTAAAGAGAGTTAAAAATTGAATAACCGCTATTGTTTTAAATAGCCTTTTCTATGTTTGTTTGATTTCCATTTAAGTATAAAGGAGGGCAAGGATCGACAGGATGTTCTGAGCATTTAGGAAAGTGATTTTCTAAGAATAAGGGAATTGAGGGAGTATTATTTTCAATATTGTAATGGATAAAATTTAAAAAAATCCATTTTTGTGTGCTAATAAAATAGCAAAAGAAGTTGAGGAATTTAATGGAAAATCGGTATGTTCACAAACCATTAGAAATACATTAAATCAGAATGGTTTATTTGGGCGTTCTCCTGCAAAAAAACCATATATCACACCAAAGAACAAGAAAAAACAATATGATGTTTTAAGTGAGTGGGCATATAGAGATAAGAAATATTAGGAAGATGTTATGTTTACTGATGAATGTAAAGTTGTGTATTTTAACTCCAAAATACACAAAAAAGTTTGGATCAGGTCTATTATTCCCCTCAAGGAAATCAAGTCCATTATCCCCCTTTCAGAAAATAATAGATAAAAATTCCTAATTTGAGAACTTCTACCTATGACAGTTACGTTTAAAAATAAATATCAATAAAAGTTGAAATATTTGGATCAGGTCTATTATCCCCCCCTCAAAAAAATAACAGGTCCATTATCCCCCCTCGAGGGGGGATAATGGACTTGATCCAAAAGTTTGGAGGAAACCATCATCTAGATATGAAAATAACAACATTATTCCCACCGTTAAATTTGGAGGGAAAAGTTTGATGGTTTGGGGTTCAATGAGAAGCAAAGGTGTAGGCGAATTAGTATTTATAGATGGGACAATGGATGCTTTAAAATACGTGAGAATCTTGTCTGAAAATCTAAGCAGCTCTAGGGTAAAAACAGGCCTTAAAAGAAATTCTATATTTCAACAGGATAATGATCCAAAACACACTGCTAGTGATTCAAAGAAATTCTTTCGAAAAAGGCATATTAAGTTATTAGAATGGCCGGCGCAATCACTAGACTTAAATCCAATAGAGCAGCTATGATCGTTTATTAAACAACTTGATATTATGAAACCAAAAAACCTCACCGAAATGAAAAATATGATAATAAAAATATGGCAAGAAATACCTCTAACATCAACAAAGAAGCTGGTGGATAGTATGCTGAAAAGAATTGATTTGATTTTAAGAGTTAAAGGTGGTAATTCAAAATATTAATAAAGTGCTCATTTTTTTGGCATAAAAAATTTAATTTATCAAATAAAAATATTATTAAATTAGCTAAATAAAAAATATATATATATTATAAGTATTTAATAATATAATTATTTTATATTAAAATTAGTTGAAAATATTTTTCATTTCTATTAAAATTTGATTTTTTTGAGGTGCTCATTTTTTTGGTTTAATTGTACCATATGGGACAAAATTTTCGAAAGATAGCTCTATTCTTTTCGAGAAGACAAAAAAGCTAATAAATATTTAAAAGATAATAATTTATAAATTTATTTAAAAAATAATAAATATACAACAATTTAAAATGAAAGCTAATTTAAAGATAGTGTAATATGCAGGATTAAATATCAAGAGGGAGGGTGTACTCGGCCCCTAAGCCATAAATAAGTACCCCTAAATAATCCACAGGTTTACAACTATCCGACTCGTGCCTTCAATATTTTATGTATATTATTATTAAAAAATCTCTTAATTCTTGAGGCAAAGCATCTTTTAGGTGTATACAATGTTTCTCTAGTGTCTTTTTTTTGATTCATCTTTTGGTTTAAATTCCTTGTAATCCTCATTAATTCTTGTCAAATAAGAAAAGAAACAAGAACCTTTTATAAATAAGAATGACATAATCTTTTTAAGTCCATTAATTTTCATTTTTTGATAAATTTTGGTCTAGATTTTCTTTCATAAACCTCAAAGAATACATTATTCCAGTGCCTAAATTTA
>NIPM01000950.1:19362-30433 GCA_002738285.1 Holacanthella duospinosa | reverse complement strand
TGCAACCAACACTAGGTCATCCGCGTACAATAAATGGTGAATCCTGATGTTGTGTAGGTATATTCCTTCTACCCAAGTACTTGATAGCTTTGATGAAAGTTCCTCAATGAACAAATTAAAAAAATTTGGACTTGCCGGTTCTCCTTGAAGGACTCCTTTTTGTATTTGAATATCTGCTGAATGTTTTCCATTTACTTTAACTTTCGCTGTTGCTGAAGAGTAAACTGTTTGGTAAAGGTTTAGAAACTTTTTTGATANAATTAAAAAAATTTGGACTTGCCGGTTCTCCTTGAAGGACTCCTTTTTATATTTGAATATCTGCTGAATGTTTTCCATTTACTTTAACTTTCGCTGTTGCTGAAGAGTAAACTGTTTGGTAAAGGTTTAGAAACTTTTTTGATACTTCAGCTTTTGACAGGACATTCCACAGAGTGCTATGGTCTGGTGTATCGAATGCTTGTGAGATATCAATGAATGTCGTGTATAATTTTTTTTCCCTAGCCTTGACTGCACCATTGACATCAGAGTAAATATGTGGTCGCCTGGAACTTAGAAATTTTTGTTTTTCTTACTATCCATTTCTGAAGTCTTATGTTTAAAATGGTCGAGAATACTTTGAAGATGGTGTTCAGTATTGAAATTGGACGAAAGTTTGCAGGGTTCGATGCATCCTTTCTTAAATATTGGAGTTATAAGGGCTTCACTCCATCTTAGAGGTACTGCAGCAGTTTTTTGGCATATCTGGAACAAGGAACACATTGCTAGTATGAGTTGAGCAGATTTCATTTTCCAAATTTCGTTCGGAATTTTATCTGATCCTGGTGCCTTTCCCGTTTTTAGTTTTTTCTGAGCCAATACAACTTCGAAAATATTTATTTCAGCGTCGAGGTGTTCGTCTTCATGGATATTAGAATTTTGATCCCAGGTGTCAGAGTTTTTTGTAGATTTTCTAAAAACTTGCGAGAAGTGGTCAAACCATTTGTCTATCCCGATTTCACTCGATCTTTGTACATTATTCGTAAACCTTTTGATGGCTTTCCAGAATGTTTTACTATCTTTAATGTTGTGCATACTTTCTTATATCTTCTTGAAAAAGAAAGCTTTCTTTTCTGACACTAGACTATGGAATTCATTTTTATTACTAATGTAGACATGACGGGCTTCTGTAGTTTTCACTCTTCTGAAATGTCTAAGACTACTTTTAGTTTTTTGGTAAACGTTTCCGCATTCTTTATCGAACCACTTTGGTTGTTGCGACTTAGTTGTAACGATAAGTTTTTTTTTACGCAAATTTGTTGAATTGTGGAGATAAGTTTGCTATCAAAGGTGTCAGGGTTCTCGTCCCATTCCTGTCCTGAGAGGCCTTTGTCTATCGTTTGCGTCAGCTGTTGTAGTTTTATCACATCTGATGGGACTTTTATTTTTGGGGTTATTGTTCTTGTGTTTGTACTTTCATGAGCAGTTCTTAGCCTTATCATTACGGGGAAATGATCCGAATGTGGTATATCTAACACTTGAAACGATTCTATTACTGGTGTGAGGCAGGGGTGAAACAGCACTAGATCACATACACTTGCGCCCTTGTCATTGACAAATGTTAATTTTCCTTCTTCATCACCTGGCAGAGTTCCATTTCCAATCTGCAGTCCAGTAGATGAAATCATTTTTTGTAAAAGTCTGCCCTTAGAGTTTGTGATTGGGTCTGCCGCTCCTCGTTCTTCTAATGTTGGATTAAAATCTCCGATCCGTCCATTCATATCTCCCATAACTATCACCTTATTTCCTGATTCTATAATTCTATTTATACATTCGCTTAAATTTGAAACTAGAAGTCCATAGCCTGAGTCCGGTGTTAAATAGGTAAAAATGACATACATGTCTAGGTTTATTAATTTTAACGTTACAAATGTAGGTTCTTCCTGTATTATGGAAATGTGTTTTTCATATGACTTCTCATATCCAATTAATAGTCCTCCACTCGGTCGTCCACTTGTACCTTTTCTGGCATAAATATTTTTAAGTTTGAAATGATTAGTCAGTATATTGTGTTTATAGTCTTCCATGGCCATGGTTTCACTTAGGCAGAAAATTGTTGGTGAAAGAGATAAAAAATCGTTCCAGAATTCACTTCCTTTACTTCTTAAACCTTGCACGTTGTAGGATAAGATTTTTATATGTTCAGTTTCATTGGTGGGTTGCAGTAGATTGTGGGACTCGGTTATGTCATGTAGTCAGAGTTGCATTTCACTGGCAGATTCTTGAGATTGAGATGATCGTCCTGTATTGTGTTTCTTTTCCCAATTACTTTTCTTCTTTTCACGGGTCGCCGGTGTGAGGTCTTCTGTGATAGATTGAGATGTGCTTTTGGAGGCTCTTAATTTGTTTCGAAGTGACAAGACTTCTTCCTTATCTCGCTGATATATGAATCTGATTTTGACAGGCCTTGGTCTAGGGTTTTCGGGTTTTTTCCAACCAATTCTACGGGCCACATCAAATCCGGCTTGTACCTTGTGAAAATTTAGAAATTGTGTGACCAGAGCCGCTGTATTTTCTCCNCGGGCCACATCAAATCCGGCTTGTACCTTGTGAAAATTTAGAAATTGTGTGACCAGAGCCGCTGTATTTTCTCCATCTTTCTCTTCTAGCCCATGAATTAGTAGATTCATTTTTCTTATTTCGTCCGTCAGTCTTGAATTTTCATTCTGGAGTTTTATGATACCAGCTGATTGGACTTTGATTGTTTTCATATCTTCCTCATGACGCTGAATACTCTTCGACTGGTCCGATACCTTAAGCTCTAGTTTTGTGACACGCTTATCCATTTTATTCATCCAAAGTTTTATGTCATTTTTGAGTTCTTCATTGCTTTTCATGATTGAATTGAACATTTCTTTGACCTCGTCTCCAGCTCGATGTCGTTTGGTTTGCTCTGTAAAATCTTCTACTTCTACTGTCCTCTTTTGACCCACACTTGAGCTTCCAAAGTTCAGTGTTGACTGATGTAGTCTGTTACCCTTAAGTGAGGAATGTTGAATTGGTTGGTTTTGAGACATTTTCCTCCAACGTTAAATAAANGTAGTCTGTTACCCTTAAGTGAGGAATGTTGAATTGGTTGGTTTTGAGACATTTTCCTCCAACGTTAAATAAAATGTCCCAATTAGTGTTGTTCCTTATAGTATATTAGGAGTAGATTATACGGTGTCTTACGCTCTTGGTCTGTCAGACCTACAACAGGCTCAGTTTCAGTACCTAAATAGTTGTGTCGGACATGAAGTAATTTCGGGATACTCAAACCTTTGATTGTACTGCAGTTCCGATTTATAGAAGATTTATCCGATTTACTACAACACTTGGACAAACTTAAGGCTCCAGCAGTAGTTTTCATCAGGTGAGACTTGATTAAATGTCGTTAATTAAATGTATTTTTGTCAGATCTTGATACTACATCAATATTATAATTTCGCGTCAAAGTTTCTGCAAGATGATTCTGGCTGCAACAAAGCGGACAATTGAACAACTGGTTCCCTGCCTTCACAATTTTGAGTATACATTGTAAATGGGAGGTATGACCACAATTGGTTGTGACGAAATCTAAATCGTCGTCCTTTCTTTTTTCATAAAGTTGTCATCACGTTACTCTAAATTGGATGGCAATACTTACTTTTTCCCAGGGTCCATGGAGACCGTTTGTTGTCGCTTCGCTTTATAGGGTCGCGCAGTTTTGGTGTTTGGCATGGGANAATGTCCCAATTAGTGTTGTTCCTTATAGTATATTAGGAGTAGATTATACGGTGTCTTACGCTCTTGGTCTGTCCGACCTACAACAGGCTCAGTTTCAGTACCTAAATAGTTGTGTCGGACATGATGTAATTTCGGGATACTCAAACCTTTGATTGTACTGCAGTTCCCATTTATAGAAGATTTATCCGATTTACTACAACACTTGGACAAACTTAAGGCTCTAGCAGTAGTTTTCATCAGGTGAGACTTGATTAAATGTCGTTAATTAAATGTATTTTTGTCAGATCTTGATACTACATCAATATTATAATTTCGCGTCAAAGTTTCTGCAAGATGATTCTGGCTGCAACAAAGCGGACAATTGAACAACTGGTTCCCTGCCTTCACAATTTTGAGTATACATTGTAAATGGGAGGTATGACCACAATTGGTTGTGACGAAATCTAAATCGTCGTCTTTTCTTTTTTCATAAAGTTGTCATCACGTTACTCTAAATTGGATGGCAATACTTACTTTTTCCCAGGGTCCATGGAGACTGTTTGTTGTCGCTTCGCTTTATAGGGTCGCGCAGTTTTGGTGTTTGGCATGGGAGATTTTTGGGAGAAAATTTGGGACCGTTCTTCGTTAATTAAAAGTCATTTAAAAATATTTCGTCATGTTTTTGTTTCTCATGACAACAATTCATAGGGAACTAAATGTACACATCGGTCCCAAATTTTCTCCCAAAAATCTCCCATGCCAAACACCAAAACTGCACGACCCTATAAAGCGAAGCGACAACAAACGGTCTCCATGGACCCTGCTTTTTTTCATCTTTTTTCGTACCTTTTTCCAAAAAAACTAGAAACGGTTCAACTTTACACGACGATCGGAGATAGCAATAAAAAGAAAAAGTATATATTGTTTTTTTTTTACAAAAACACTTTTTTCGAACAACGAGTGGAAAACGCAATGACAACGAAATGAAAAAGTATGGATAGATTTTTCAAACTTTCTCAGGAAAATTTTCCTGAAAAAGCTGGTTTTGAAAAAAGCATGAAACGGGCGTTAACGCCTTTATATATGATAAAGGCTCTCAGGCCCGACATACACAGGGAAAGAAAAGTTACTGTGAAGGAAACTTTGGAGATTAAAAGTTTTTCTTTCCTGTTTCGGATTTATTATCAACCATCCATAAGTCAAAGCTCGTTGACTGATACTTCAGATGACTCAACTGACTGACCATGTCCTATTTCGTCGTTGAAGGTTCATTATGAGCAGGGACGTCGTTTTGCATAAAACGCATAATCTTAACGGTGTGTTCCCAAACACTAGGACAAGATTTTCTCAAGGATTCATCGCTAAACTTTTCCAAATATGCAATAAAAAATCCCATAAAACGCATAATTTTTTTGAAATCGCATAATTTTTTGGAAATCGTATTTTGTTTTTCAATGTGCATAAAATTTAGCAAACTTAAATATTTGCAAAAGTTGTATGGAATTCTTTAAGTTTAACTTTAAAAGTAGAAAAAAATTGGGCTGTTTTATACTTTTCTGTCAGCAGTTTCAATCTCAACTAATAAATTCATCCATAAAATAGCTATGGCGCTAAACTTTAAAAAGTTTACTTTCCTCAAAACACATTGTGTGCACCATAGTCAAAATACCCTATTCCTAACCCCAGCACCACTACGAAAATAAACAAAACGGACCAGTCCACAGTGAAATTCGCATATGATTCTTTTTCTTATTACAGCTGCGTCTTGTATTTAGGCAGTGGTGGTTGAGCGTTACCAGCCAGTGTTACCTCCTAGTGTTATCTCCCACTGTTACAACTCCAATAATTTTTTTTTTAATTTTCAATATTTTTGTTAGGTTTCTTTAGTTTTTATTTTTTTTATTTTTGTAAGGTTTTCTCCTTTGTTTTTAGGTCATTTTATACATTTTTTAGGTTTTTTAATGTTTTTAAAGTTTTTAATTTCTTGAAGGTATTTATTTTTTATTTAGGTTTGTAGGATTTTATTTATTTTTATTTAGGCTTTTAAATATTTTTAAAGTTTTTAATTTTGAGTTTTTTTTAATTCTTTTTAAGTTTTTAAAATTTCGTTAGGTTTTATATTTATTTTTAGGGTTTTTATTTATGTTTAAAAAACTTAAAATAAAAAACCTAACAAAATTACAAAACCTAACAAAAAAGTTAGAAAAACCTTGAATAAAAAACCAAAATAAAAAAACCTAAAAANTAAGAAAAACCTTGAATAAAAAACCAAAATAAAAAAACTTAAAAAATAAATTAAAAAATCTTCAAAAAATAATAAAATATAACTAATAAATAAAAAACCTAACAAAAACAAANAAAACGGACCAGTCCACAGTGAAATTCGCATATGATTCTTTTTCTTATTACAGCTGCGTCTTGTATTTAGGCAGCGGTGGTTGAGCGTTACCAGGGCTGGATTTCACCACTAATCATTCAGCGCTAATCAAGTGTTTTTTTTTGCTTATTTAATAAAATCTGATGAGCAGTGCGTTTCACCATAACAATTAGATTAGTAAAAATAATAATAAGTAAATAATCAAAAATTGATTATTGATTATTGATTTGATTATTGATTATTGATTATTGCTGAATGAAAAGTGGTGAAATCCAGCCCAGCCAGTGTTACCTCCTAGTGTTATCTCCCACTGTTACAACTCCAATAATTTTTTTTTTTAATTTTCAATACTTTTGTTAGGTTTCTTTAGTTTTTAGTTTTTTTTATTTTTGTAAGGTTTTCTCCTTTGTTTTTAGGTCATTTTATACATTTTTTAGGTTTTTTAATGTTTTTAAAGTTTTTAATTTCTTGAAGGTATTTATTTTTTATTTAGGTTTGTAGGATTTTATTTATTTTTATTTAGGTTTTTAAATATTTTTAAAGTTTTTAATTTTGAGTTTTTTTTAATTCTTTTTAAGTTTTTAAAATTCCTTTAGGTTTTATATTTATTTTTAGGGTTTTTATTTATGTTTAAAAAACTTAAAATAAAAAACCTAACAAAATTACAAAACCTAACAAAAAAGTTAGAAAAACCTTGAATAAAAAACCAAAATAAAAAAACCTAAAAAATAAATTAAAAAATCTTCAAAAAATAATAAAATATAACTAATAAATAAAAAACCTAACAAAAACAAACGCTAAAAACCTTAAATCCTAAAAAGAAAATTTTAAACCAACAAAAAACATTCAAAACCTTAAAACCTAAATAAAAATCAAAAGCGGGAAATGCTAAGACGGACATATACATAGCTTCGGACCAATCTGACAGAAGAGAATCTCGAAACTCACTTGAAAGTTGTTATAATGACAATGAGGCAGGAGAAGCTGAGCTTGATTCTGATAGTGATTAATCAATATAATTAAGATGTTACTTAAAAATTATATAAGTCAATTAAGTTTTTTTATTATGTGCTTTCTGACATTTTTTTTGCCAAAATGGGGTTTCAGTGTCAAATTGTGACACAAGCTTTTATGAATCGAATGTGGGCAAAATGATTAAAATTGGTCGAAGCGTCCAGAAGTTATAATTAACTGAAAAAAACTTATGATTAGAAAAGAAATGTCTGGCCATCTTGGTTTTGTTTATTTGGCTCTCCTGAAAAATCTTATTTTTTGCACTTGGCACATAATGGGTGCAACCAAAAAAAATCAGATGGCACATAATAGATTGACAAGAAAATTCAAAAAGCACATAATGAAACGACAACTGAATTTACTTAGCACCTAATGAACCTTCAACGACGATTTGTTGTTTCAGTCCTTCCAGAAAAAAAGTAATGTGAACTGTTAACATATTAGACCCTGTAGAACATATCGAACGCGTGTGATTGGCTGGTTATTTTCTTATTCGCAAAAGTACATCTTTCTTATAATTTCTCACCCTTAGACATGCATATATCAGGATTTAGTCACAACACTTGATAGTTGGACACATGCATTTCCTAGCAACATGACAATCATTTTCTGACCAAATGTATAAGATTTGAGTCAACCTCTGACGTCGACCACTTTACTTGAAACTCTTGATGTCTAATTGATAATTTTTGTTCAATTTTGAGAAAAAGTACGACTCATTTTGAAATGTTTAGTATCGAAATGAGCAAAACATGGTGTCTAATGTGACCACTATGAAGAAAATTTAAGAAGGTTTTATAAAAATTTGACACTCATTAACCTACCATCTTCTGGCAATAATGATGACTGACAGAAAATGATGTTGACCAGATGAGTCAGCTTTTCCCAAGGTGACAAAATGCAAATTTCACAAATTTGGTCCATCTGGGAGGTTGATAAATTATGAGGTCATGTGTGGCCCCGCCGTCAACATTGTCAATGAGAAAATCTATATGTAATTATTATTCGTATTCTTAGGTTAAGAATTTTGTATCATTGGGATAGAAATTTTGTATCCTTAGGCTATTTTTTACCTCACTGAGGAAATTTCTCAACATAATTAATTAAAATTTTTATTTTATAGATTTTGGTTTGTAATAATGTCAGTGATTGGTGGACACGCCATGATCAACCGGATCCTCATGATTTTTGCTCCAGGTGTTCGAAACCGTTTGATTCAGTAGATTGTTTTAGTTGACACTCTACAACAAAATACAGAACAACTAAGCTACCCTGATTGGTTCATTTTGAAACGCCTTTCAACAAATATAAACAAAATTCGATTTGGTGAACTATGCCAAAGTATTCATGAACTTTTGTTTGGATGCTTCCAACGCTTCATCACCAAATCCTTATAAGTAAAAGTGGAAATTTTTATGACCCTGAAATTATGACACCACTGATCACTTCCTAGAAAGATATAAAAATTGAAAATTTATAATTTTCCTTTCAAATCGTTGCAAAAAATAAAATAATTTTTCTCATTTTAGATTTGCAATATACAACAATGTGTTCTTAGGTTATAAAAATTAAATGATTAATTATGACGACGTTGTAATTAATAAAAAATAAAAAGTTATAAATAAATCAGCAGGCTGTTGGTCAAATTTTTATTAGTGTTTGCAAAACAAATAATTTTTTCAGCGGTAGTATTCTAAAGTTTGACAACAGAATCCACGTTCATCCACAGTGCTACTGTCAATCATCTCAATTACATTAACAACGTTAGCAGGTAATCGGTATTCTTCATATCGACCATAGTAATATACTAACGGCTGTTTCTTCTTGGCATTAGTAATCACTTCATCCAAAGTTGTGTTAGAAAAACAACACAAATAACATTCATCTTCTGTCAATTTAATTTCAATCTTGACCATAGTGGGAGATCTGAATGCCGTCAGGAGAGAAAGATAACAAATTAAAATTTCGTTATATTTTTTATAATCGTTTCCAAATCTTAATCTACTTACAAGCCATCTGCTCTGATCACTTTACAACGAACAAGCACCGGACCACTCAAGTTGTCTTTGCCTATCTCCAACTCTACATTCTGTGTCAAAATATTAGAAATCAAATTAATATACGAACTCTGTCCATATAACGTTTCGATCCTCATGTTTTTGAAACTTGCCTTTGTCTCAATGATTTCCGAAATTTCAACCTTTTCAGGGTTGATTTCAAATGGTGAAGAAGTGAAAACGTGTTTATCAAGAGTAAAAGTTATGCCCTCAGGTGTTTTTAAAGTTGTGGATGGTAATTCCGTAAACGCAAGCCTCGACTTCACATAATCACTAATTTTATCTACCTAGAGGTTCAGAATAAGATAACAAAAAATTTTGTCTCAAAATCTTCAATTTCTGACCACTTTCCGCGAAAGTTTGAATTTAGTGATTTCGTCAACTGACATACAATGCAACCTGTCGTAGTTGGGCAAAAAAATTATTAGATGATTCAAAAAATGGTTCGAAGTAGTGTTCTGGCTCAATGACTCTGGTTCGAGCTGGCTCACAAAAATTTCTTAGCCAGAGCCCGTGCATGGCTCTGCCTCATGTAGTAATTTTGAACCAGAGCCATGGCTCATGAGCCAGCCCAACAAAACTAGTGAGCCATGGCTCAATGGTTCAAGTTTCCCTCTAAATACTTCCACTTTCCCCAAATTTTTCTTACGTTGTCTTTACAATTTGGGTAAGTTTCCCGCTNTTCAGAAAGCGACGTATAGGGCCAAAAATCACAACTAAAGTTGTTTTTGGAAATAGTACTTTTGTAGTACGAGTTGATGAAGGTTCTAATATTTCAGTTATTGGACCTGTATTTTTACGAAAAATAAAAAAGTGTATACATAAAAGATATAAAGTAAAACCGTTGTGTGTGTCTACAGCATCAGGGAGAGTTACCCTCTCCGATTATGTGGAATTAATATTTTCTCATAANATGAGAAGAAGAAGTTGAAGGAAATTGTGAGACAAAATTTTTTTGTTATCTTATTCTGAACCTCTAGGTACATATATCCTCCTTTGCTTATCTTTCATCTCTTCCAATTTGGTAAGAAAATCCTTTTCCAAAATTCTTTCCATCTTCACTGGAGAAATTTCTTTGGACACAATTTCACATTTAGACTTATGCCCACTAAATTTTTGAGTAAAGAAGTGATAATAATAATAGCACCATTGGTCTTTAGTTAACTTAAATATTTAAAAAAAATTTAAAACTTTAGTGCAAGTCGTAGTCAGATCAGTGCCGGCTTAGTCAGAAAAACCTAACAAAATCATAGAATTGATAAAGAAGTATACCAAGGGGCCTGTTGCATCAAATTAATATTATAATTAGCATTATCTAGTGGGTATTTGGAAACTTATGTTTAAAATTTGAACAAATATTAGTTTAAAGAACAAGATATCTATGTCCCATGTCACGGCATTGGTTCGTTGACCTTTTATGGGTCACCAAAGGTCAACTATTGAAATTTAAAAGATATAGGATTGTGATTGTTGAGTTTCAGTTCTTTGTTTATCAATCGTTTGTTGTTTTGTTTATCAATTGAAAGCTGTATTATGCCAATGATTGAAAACAAATTAAGNAGGTTACCGATTGACTTAGATCTCCCGCTTCCTTCAGAACCGGGGATTGAAAGAAGTTTTCCAAAAGATTTGGAAATAGCTCGGTATACAGCTAAAAGAAATTCAAAAAGGTCGCATGACAAAGCGAAAGAACGCTTTGACAAAAAAAGAGTTTCTAAAAATTTTGAAAAAAAAATTAAGTGGATGACTTCTGTCACCCATTGTTGTGATATATGGGTCATCAAATGTCAATTATTAGATCTTTACCAATAAATGCAGGTTTAATGGCAAAAATTAGCAGTAATACTACTAAACTCAAATACAGTGTGTTTGTAAATGTGGTATAGGCTTTTGAAAATCAGTA
>NIPM01000950.1:0-19352 GCA_002738285.1 Holacanthella duospinosa | reverse complement strand
AAAACAAATTAAGTGGATGACTTCTGTCACCCATTGTTGTGATATATGGGTCATCAAATGTCAATTATTAGATCTTTACCAATAAATGCAGGTTTAATGGCAAAAATTAGCAGTAATACTACTAAACTCAAATACAGTGTGTTTGTAAATGTGGTATAGGCTTTTGAAAATCAGTAGCTTGCGTAAAAGACGACTGATTGCTGTTATCGATGCCTCATTTTAAAGCTAGAAACCTAGAAGGATTGTATGAATTTTGACAGGCACTCAGGTCAACGGTTACTAAGGCCAAATTCCAGTCAAAAGGCAAGAGTAAATTTTTATTATTAAGTTGGCATGGGAGATTTCTGATCCATTTTTATAAACAAGCCTTAGCAACAGAATTGTTAAAACCTATTTATGCTTTACTTTTTGCTTAAGCAACTTAATCTAGAGGGTATCAGTAATAATTAATTTCTGTCCATCGCAAATAAAAAAATTATGATTATTAATCAGAAATTTGATAATTGATTATTTTAAATGTCTCTTGACTGTTGCCTAACTACTAATTGTTAACGAGGTTGAGATGGGTGTAGTATGGGGAAAAGTTAAATGTTTTGGAAATTGAGTTCATCGACTTTTGGAATTATCCTTTATTTTAAAATCGAAAATATTGACCAAATCGTCTTCTAACTTCGCTAAAATTTTATACAATAACGTACTCACTTACAATAAACGCACTTGCTGCTGCCGTAAAATCAAAATGAGCCATAATTAATTAGCAAAAAAAAAAGGAAACAAAATTGTTAAATTTTGATTGAATAATGGATTTTAAAATAAAAGATTTTGAAATAAAAGATAATTTCAAAGATCGTTGAACTCAATTTCCAAAACATTTAACTTTTTTCCATACTACACTCATCTCAACCTCGTTAAAAATTAGTTAGTTGGGCAACAGTTAATTAAAAGTCATTTAAAAATATTTCGTCACGTTTTTGTTTCTCATGACAACAATTCATAGAGAACTTAAATGTAAACAACGGTCCCAAATTTTCTTCCAACAATTTCCCATGCCAAACACCAAAACTGCGCGACCCTATAAAGCGAAGCGACAACAAACGGTCTCCATGGAGCCTGTTGATATCAACAGCCATTTGTTTCTTAGAGTCGAGAAACCTTGCACAAAACTGTGTTGTCAAGGTAAAATCAACAAAATTCATATAAACATACCAAACTGTAGAAAGAGAACAATGAAGTTCATTGTTCCTAACAACCCATATTAATTTTCTATTTAAAATTAATTTAAATCTCGATATTTTGTACTCTATTTATTAGTTATTAAGGGAAATAATGTTGGCTGTACGAATTTATAAAAAAATAACTTAATTTAATCAAAATTCGAATTTTCAATCATAGGAGTTTTCAAAGACGTTCAATGTATAATGTCCAAGGTCGTTGACCTTTCATGGGTCATCAAATATCAACTATTGAAACTCAACAAACACCAGCTTGTTAAGGGAATTATTGGGTAACTGCTACAATCTGAGTCATCAAACGTCAACTATTGGTAGCATTCATAGTACAGTCCATCTAAAATTAATTTATCCTATGAGAAGNTTAGATCTTTACCAATAAATGCAGGTTTAATGGCAAAAATTAGCAGTAATACTACTAAACTCAAATACAGTGTGTTTGTAAATGTGGTATAGGCTTTTGAAAATCAGTACCTCGCGTAAATGACGACTGATTGCTGTTATCGATGCCTCATTTTAAAGCTAGAAACCTAGAAGGATTGTATGAATTTTGACAGGCACTCAGGTCAACGGTTACTAAGGCCAAATTCCAGTCAAAAGGCAAGGGTAAATTTTTATTATTAAGTTGGCATGGGAGATTTCTGATCCATTTTTATAAACAAGCCTTAGCAACGNATGAATTTTGACAGGCACTCAGGTCAACGGTTACTAAGGCCAAATTCCAGTCAAAAGGCAAGAGTAAATTTTTATTATTAAGTTGGCATGGGAGATTTCTGATCCATTTTTATAAACAAGCCTTAGCAACAGAATTGTTAAAACCTATTTATGCTTTACTTTTTGCTTAAGCAACTTAATCTAGAGGGTATCAGTAATAATTAATTCCTATCCATCGCAAGTAAAACAAATTATGATTATTAAATTAAAAATTAGCAACTTAATTAGAAATTTGATTTAACTGACTATGCCAAATGTCTCTTAACGAAGAACGGTTCCACATTTTCTCCTATCAATCTCCCCTGCCAAACACCAAAACCCTATAACTGCGCGACCCTATAAAGCGAAGCGACAACAAACGGTCTACATTGACCCTGATGTTCACTATGTAATTTTTTGCATACTCATACTAAAAGCATAATCAAAGTATGTTCGCGGAAATTTTAACTTCCCAGTTAGCCGCTAGCTAATGCTAATCCTTCTTTCAAAATTTCTCAATTTTCAAAATGATTCCATTGAAACGGTTGTCTCGGCTGGAATCGATGATTCGATCCTTATTTCTTTAACATTACATTCTCTCAAGTTTTAAAAAATTTGAAGTTAAAAAATTTTTTTTGAACTAGTCTTTAGTTGTCATATTTATTGAACAAAAGTNGCTGGAATCGATGATTCGATCCTTATTTCTTTAACATTACATTCTCTCAAGTTTTAAAAAATTTGAAGTTAAAAATTTTTTTTTGAACTAGTCTTTAGTTGTCATATTTATTGAACAAAAGTAAAAAAAAAATTCAGAAAAATCTTACAAGATTTTGAGATAAAGAATCTAATAGAAAAAAGGTCGCACAAAGAAGGATTGAATCATACGTTTTGATCCTGTTTATGACTTGTATAGCTGGCGAGTGCGGAAACCTCACAAGAGGTCACCTAAGTCACGATGGGATTGACGTAATATTTCCGATTATTATTGTTTAGTATTATTATTATTATTATTATTAATGTATTATTTCCACAAATTCTACAAAATTTTACACCTTGTTTTCACAACTGAAATAGCAAACTTCGGTTGCTGAAAAGTAGTTTCGCGAATGCAAATGGATGAACAACTAAAACAATTAGCTGAATAACAATTGATGATGATTATTGAAATTAGCCGAGTGATGATTGATGAGTTGTCAAGCCATTTTTTTATGAGTGTTTCACCGCTTCCCATAATTATTTAACTCAACGCAAAAAATTATCAGAAAAAAAAATTGTCCGGAATGTGGGAATCGAACCTATGTCCTGCGACCTACCAGACCAACACCACTCCACTAAACCTCTATATATACCAATGTAATAGAAAAACCCGTATGTTATTCCTCTGGGTTTTGTGTTCGTTTGTTGTCAAAGGATTTCTTAATTTCAAATTGAAATCCTATCGCTTCCTGGGTTGACTTTGATGCCAAATCTAAACAATTACAATTATCTTTATTAAGATACAACAAAGAAGCCAAGATTCATTAAATAATTTGCAAGTGATGATAGATTCGTCTTAAGTTAAGTTTTGAACATCTATTATTTTCGAAAGCTACAACCATCAAACCAAAAAAAATTTGTCCACATCAACTTCATCAAATAGACGTTATTGAGGAAGAACTACCCTACAATCATTGGGGAATCATTTTGATCGAATTAAAGACACAACATGCGAAATGTTAAGTTTTCGATTATAAAATTGTTTTGAAAATCAGTGGATCAACTACCTGCCTACACAGGCACTTAAAAAATTGTCATCGTATGGTTTTGAAAAAAACGAATATGAGTGTCTTACTATACCTCCAACTAGCATAGAATGAGAACGAGCGTTTCCTTCAGCAAGATACATCTGCAACAAAGTTCGTCCAAATTTGAACGACGAAATTCTAACTGAGCTTTGCTTTGCTCACATTTTCAGCAAGTGTAGTAGAAAATGGTATATGCCAAACTTCAGTCAAATTTGGTAATTCACATTGTTAAATGGGGTTCATATGCTAATTTCTTTATTAGAGAAAAAGTGCGAACTAAGGTTCGACCTTTTATCATCGAAGTTGGAAAAAGCTCGAGGTTCGAACCTCAAAGATTTTCTTCGAACATATATGCTCCAGTAATTTCTGATAAAGCATTTACAAGTAGGATATCTTACTCTTGAATGTTTTATGTGAAACTACTAACATTTTCACATAAATTTTTCACGACACAAATTTTCTCGAAGAGAATGAGGCCAAAAGTCTCTTTCCCATGTCTAAAAATATAGTTAGACGATATAATAAATCTTATAGAGTGAGTAAATAAGGGCTACCTAGAGGTCCTCACTCCACTGGACCTTTCTCTGCATCACCCACCAAAAATCGGCGTCAGAATTTTTTTATTTTATAACATCACATGTTGCTATATTCAAGACAAAGCATTATTTAGTCGAAAGTTGTTTTATCAAAATGGGAGCAACCCATTGGATTATTTCTTTTGGGGTTATTTGAAAAGTATCGTTTTCAACTCACCTCGCCCAGTAAACAGAGCAGCTTAAGAATGGGATTGAAACTTTTGTTGCCACCGTAAATGAAAACCCGCAAATGCTACAAAATGTTCGACGCGATTTTTATGAACGAATTAATCATTGTCTAGACATGGACGATAGTCACTTTTAACAAATGATCCATTAAGTAGTTNATTTTTATGAACGAATTAATCATTGTCTAGACATGGACGATAGTCACTTTTAACAAATGATCCATTAAGTAGTTGCTCCTAGATTTAGTTATGAAATATGCAAAAGTCTGACGCCGATTTATGGTGGGTGACACAGAGAAAGGTCCGGTGGAGTGAGGATCTATAGGTAGCCCTTATTTACTCACTNTGCTCCTAGATTTAGTTATGAAATATGCAAAAGTCTGACGCCGATTTATGGTGGGTGACACAGAGAAAGGTCCGGTGGAGTGAGGATCTATAGGTAGCCCTTATTTACTCACTTTCAAACTTAAAGACAAGCAAGTAAGTAAGAACTTTAGGTTAGTTAATTAATCTTACGGTTCTGAACAATCTCTCTTCATCACATGAATATAAAACCATGTCGCATAAGTGTGATCAGTAATACCTGCAAGATTTGGACCTTTCTAAGACAAAAAAAAATACATTATTGGACGGATAATAGATGTACTAAAGTAGGAACGAATAAATTATGCGATAATTTGGAGAGCAATTATGCGGAATTATTCAATTCGATTGGGATATTCTATTCACTTTCTGTGAATCAATGTTAATTCGTTTTGAAGAGTAGAATAATTCACAAATCAATTTTTAGTTTATCATGCCCATGGCTCATTGTAAGGCTGTTAATATTGGGTTTTATTGTTAGATTCATTAACTATCTTCTAGTCGAACTGCACAAAGTGAATAGAACTTACATCGCTTGCAGGTGCTTGATTCTGCCAACTGCGCCTTGAAGGCGTACTTGTAGTAGCCGTAAACAGATTCAGAAATACGATAAATACTACGTAGATTTTCATGTTGCAAAATTTTGAATTCACCAAAAAGCTGCAGAAACTTCTTCACTATTATTGGAGGGTTTGTAAATCTGTGCCTCTTGTATGGGGTTTTGTCGAACGATTGAAACTGGTACTGGTGTAATACTTATCCAGTATTTATATTAAATTTGTTCAATGTTTTCCTGTGATAACGAACTGCAGTAACAGTAACTAACTAATGTACGTTCAGGATAATCTGACGCGGATCCTTCACTGTTGTTTCTCCGGAATTATGTTCAAAGCTCTTTTAGCGGATGATTGGGGACATTAGTTTCCCCGTTTTTCTACTTTTGCATGTTCTTTCATAAAATAACATCATTTCACCCGAATAAAATTTACTTATTAGTGACGTACGTTTGGACTTAATTATAAAACAGTTACTTTCTCAAGCAAACTCACACCGTACAAAAGTAACATATGATTTATAATTATGACCAGCAATTTACCTCGTAGGTGTTCACGATTTGAAGACATAATTATTCGACTAATTAGTTTTGAAAGAATTCAAATTTTTCCCGCCACTTTTTGTAAACGAAAGGAAAGATGAATTTGCAATAATTGTTATTAACCTTTTTGCCAAGATTGAGCTTTAAAGATTAAATATGATGGTACAAATAATGAATTGTTAAACAGTGAGTCCATTTGAAATCTCCCATTTTTGAAGTTTGTTATTTTCTAAAAATAACAATTCCGCAGTAACTACAGTGAAATTCGGCGATCATTTATTGAAAATATAATATGATTACAAATCAAACAGGAATGAGAGAAGAAATCAGAATTTAGAGAGTTCACTGACCGATTACAACTGTTGGCATGTAATTTTTCTCACAAAACAACACAAACATTGAAATCGCCATGGTTTCGATTTTTCGTTTATGGGAGGTTTCAAATGGACTCACTGTATAATTAACCTTACAGCGTTCGCAATTTTGTTATAATTCAATTTTGCAAAAATATAGCGTCATTAAATTTGTCGTTTAGAAGATGACGTATTGTTTAGGACACCATAGCTATAGCGACACTTCAAAATATGTCTTTATGGTTTGTCGCTTAGGTGTCGCTACTTTCGCGTCATTAATATTACGATGTCGGTAATTAAGGACGTTTCTGAGCATTTTTGAGAGGTGTGTTGAAAATGAAAACCCAATCCTGTTAGTATAATGTTGAATTGCTATAACGACAGGTAAATCAAATGCACAAACCTTCCAAATTTTCTCCCAAAAATCTCTCATGCCAAACACCCGGAGTAACCGACGATATAAAAGCGACAACAATCTAAAATGACCCTGGGCTCAACCGCTTCAGGGTCTTTTCCCTAGCAACCTTGGTTACAACCTAGGATTCGTCAATTCGTATAGGCTTTTTAATTTTTAAGACTTCAGTTTTGGTTACGTTTTGTTTTCTAAATTGTCGGTGACTTTCTTGTTTGGTTTTAAATTTAAGATGAAATTCTGCTACCAAAAAACAAATATTCCGGTTACTCCTGATTCAGCTTGTCCGAAGTTTATTGTAATCTATAATCTGCCAAGCGCAGAATACTGGTATTCGGCAAATCACTAATTGTCAAAGTTTCATAATACAACACTTCCTATGAGAAGGTGAAATAGCAGCGGAAGGCCAAATACCGTCGTAAGGCTAACTCCCTGTGTGCCCTATGCTCCGAAGGAGGCCGGGCTGATGCACATCAAGCCGTCAAAACCTCGTCTGTCATCTTTGCAAATGTTGTCATAGCCAGAACATTGAATATTATTCAAAAAACAATATTCAAGTTATTGACAAAAAATTTATGAACATAAATCTTGAAATAACATTATTTCAAGTTTAAAACATGAGTCATTCTGAATTAAATTATTATGCCATATGCTGTAATTTTTTACTAATGTTTCAAACAATTTTCAAATAAAATGCCCTATCAAGTTCAAAAGAATGATTCGTCAGCATTTAAGTTGTGAATAATTATTGTTCTAAAACAATATCCCTTCAGAAAATGTTCTGAATCTGAAGCCAATCATAATTCCTTCAATTTTCAAGGGTTTCTACTTCTTACTACAAATATCGTTAAGCTCATTACATTTTCACGATAATATTCTGGAATATTTTTTACATTCTAATAAAAAGTTCTCTTCCATTCAACTGCATGACGATGACACCCAACTTCATTACGTATGTTTGAATGTGCATAGGCACATCTGTAAATACAGGAAGTGGAGAAGTTTGAGAGAAACTTGTAAACTATAGTTTAGCATAATTAAAAAATATAGCAATAGTTTTCAACATGATGACAGTATTTTGAATAATCACTGTTTTCTAATCTTCATAGGAAGTCACAGCTCCCAGGATTTATATTGTTTTAATATTTGACATTATAAATTATTAAATGTTTTTGATTTTGATAAATAACCTTAGAACATATAGTTTCTGTCATTAAATAAGTTTTCGGTAAAGTAGGATCATTTTAATTTACTCACTTTTGTCTACAATTACTGCTAAGTTGTTGATTAAATCTGAAATGAATGTCGTAGTATCTATTCTCTAATATAATGTAATTCCTAGTTTTCGAATCACAAAATTATGCTTTTAGTTGTCATTGGCAGGCGATCGTCCGAATGTAGGTGACCAATATGGACAGATTATATAGAATGACAGCGAATCACAATGTCTAGGGTTTGATGGTAAGGTTAACCGTGTTAATTTGGGTAATGTTGGAGCGTCTGATTGAGAATCAATCTCGCTACAGACGCTCCTGAGTAATCGTGAACATGACTCGCGAACTTTGCGTGAAGCTGGAAGCTCATAATTTTTAACTTCTTGCGTCAAACTACGCGTTTTACTGTATGTTTTAGTTTCTCGGGTATCCTAAAATCATTTTGGAGGGAATTTTAAATAGTTTAAATTTCTTCAGTAATTTTGAATAATTCAGTAAAAAAATTTAACTTATATCAAATGGCCGAAGAATACTATGGTTTCGAAGAAAAGCTCATTTCTGCAGTGATGTCAAAATCAGTCATTTACGATCGGAACAATCCAAATAATAAGAAGGATAAATTTGTATATAGGAGAAATAAAGTAGGACCATATGGTCGAGACAGTATCACGATTTTCACTTGAGCTTTCATAAGAATTGCTTCTACTGCGGACTCCGTGAAGCTCAACGCGTGAAGCTAGACGCGTTGAGCGATAAAAACCGCTCGAAGCTCATATACGACCAGCCATGAGAACTCACGTTTATGACTCAGTCATGTGTAGAACCTCACCAAATTGCGAAACAGCTGATCCACTAACATTACACCAGACACGTGGGTTGTTACTGATATGGCCAAAGCGAAAGAACAAAAATTTAATACATTTGTTTGCCTTAGTAAACTGCATGGGTCAGTTGTTATAAGTATACATTTTTGTTTTTTGGCGTTGGCCATTTTGGTAGTAGTGTTAAGTGATAAACAAATTTGGTGGGTCTGATCCACCACTTTCAGATTGAGGATTATTAAAAAAATTTAGTCTTGATGGTGTACTACCAACATCAATAAATGCCGATGATTGCTCTCCTCACCAATTGAGTTACAAGGCCATTGTTAATAATTCTGTCTTCAACGTCAATACTACTCCAAAAAATGTGCTTACCATTAGCACAGTTTTCCCCTCCTTCCTGGTTATTCATTGCCAAGTAAATTCCCTGATGTAATGTGACATCTGTTTCATCCATTGAGTACAGTAGAGGGTTAGAATGTTTTGCTCAACTGCTCATCTCCGCATACTTTTATGATCACTCTATAATTTAAACGAATAATGCTTAATATTTCAAGCAAAACTTTTACCTAGTTACATGAATCGGATAATTTAAATGACGTACTTACAGAAGAAGAATTGTTGCCAAACTTTGCTTTAGTTCTCCCTCCTTTGGAGTGAAACTACTCCTCGCAATATGTGTATTTGGAATTTTTAATTGCATCGTTCACTCACTTTACGATTAATTATTATTTAAAACCATATGCAACAGAAATGCACCTATTGGTGAAGATATTATACAGGGTTAAAACTGTATATTCTCTATTGTTTCTACTGGTTCCTATTACTACTTTTATTATATAAATTAGCTTTGAATGAACATGTTTTAGACAATCGCTGTTGAATATTTGTTACTTTATAACCAAAGGCGCCTTTTATATGCGCAAAATTGCAAAAAAATCGAATTTTTAAAATGATTTTGCGATGTTATGCAAATTAAATATATATTTCGAATTAAAATTTATAAAATGTTTTTAACCAATAAAATCGTCTAATTGTTTGCAGTACAATTTGGTCTCACGATGTTGGTGTAAAACATGCTAAATCCTTTTATGTAATTATGCGAATATTATCCGAATTAACGAGCCGTTAATTAGTAACATTTTTTGTAATTTGTGAAGATCCTAAGTATCACTTCAATCAGTGTTGCTTTGTTGCGATTAAGAAAATGGCTTAAAAACGGCGTCCTTGATTATAACAAACAATATTTTGTTACCAACAACGCCACATGCACAATTGCCATTCGAAGCATAAATTAATGTAATTTAACTGAATTTAATCCTACCTGTGAAATGGAGGGGATTAAGAGCATCACTTAAGAATCATGTACAAAACAAAGCGCTTGTTCATTCAACATCAAGGATGCGCTTGTTTTTGAAAAATCAAGACTTCCAAGTATTTTGAATTAAACCTCAGTTTTCTGAGCCATATGCATTTCCTCCTCTTTTCTACCACTCAACAATAAGCTGTTGATTTTGAAACTAATAAATTTGAAAAGAACAATAATTGTTTTAAGTTCGGCGTACATTACAGTGCTACTCTAATTCATCAATTTAGTGAAATTTGGGGGTGTGATACAGAATATGTCGTCAGGTCCTCGGAAGTTGGCCTTCTAAGGATCATGTGTCGGTCAATTAACTGAAATTTGCCAATAATTTGAAAAGGATTTTGCGCATGTATGGGAACCACTCAAACACCTAGCCAAGAAGTAAGTGACATCGTGCACCGACAACCACTCTTTATAGTTTTTTACGTTATTCCTACTTTTTATAAAAATTTAAATTTAGTAGCTCAAATCTAATAATTCTTGTAGCTCTTATTCAAAAAAAATATAAACTTGGATAGACAATTTTGAAAGCTCGGAAGCATACCGTAACATATGGCAGGTATAGGTGGAGCCCGGCGTAAGCTCGGTCATATAATATGGAAGAATTTTTGTATTCTATTGCAAAATGGCTGTGCCGCATGTGTACAAATCAGTTGCCCACTCTTTTGCCTCGTAATCCTATTCTGCATGGGTGGAACAGAATTGGAATATGTTAATTTTAAACCTTCACAGTATGGATATGGATATGTGACAAAGAACCGTACTCCCGTCGAGGTGCCAAACACTTTTGATGACGTCAATAACGTTTTTACTCAAAGGGTACCTTAACCAATACATTTCAAACGCTTAATTTGTTGGTTCGACGCAGTAAGATTTTTGAGCGCGAAATGAAGATTTGAAAGTTATAAGTGTGAATCATGATAGTACAGCAAAACCTCTCATTCGGAAACTAAATCTCTCCACCCCGTCTCACCTCACGTGACGGTTACCGTAAATATTCAAATAATGTGGAGGGCAAGTGTGTATAAACAATTTGTTAATTATGTGGAATATGTGAAACTTTACGGTACCTGAATGGAAGAAGGGGTGGAGTGAATTTTATGCAACCAGTGAGAGATAAGGTTGGACTAGAGTTGTCTTTTCCTTTCTGTTACCATGAGGTGCTCAAGATATCCCTCGATGGCATCCAAACTCAACATGTTTCTGACCTTGACTTTCGCTTTCCTTTCTCATCTCGTCCTTTTTTTGATTTGAAGTGAGTAACTTTGGATCATGAATTCTTTCACCTAAAAATCTTGAAAAATAGTAAATATTAAAACAAATTAAAAAATATGTATACTCTTACGTCATCTGAAGATACGCACTATTGTCAATGTACAATAGTTGATGGCTGTGAATCAAGTCTAGTTTGTAGCCTCAAACAGTTTTCTCTTGGCTTTCCTCTTACAAAAGTAGAACTCGGTTCTACTTTAAGTTGAGCAAGGAACTTTTCAGGATATTAGAGAAACAACTTGGTATTGAGTTTACAGTTCTACCTTCTTTGAACGGAAATGGCATCATTCGTAAAAATCCGATTCCTAGCGAATACCGCCGAGAGGGAAATGGCATCTACATTGCCTATGTCCCCAACACTACCGTAGTTAACGACTTTATCCAAAGACGAATGGCACACATATTTTGTAAATTAGGTGAATTATGGGAGTTGTGACTACTCCTACTTGGTGAGTTACATAGGTTCTTAAGTCCGTGGACCGTGGGTAATGAGAATACTTTTGTTCATAGGTTATGACAGGTTTCAACATGTTTGGATAAGTTCGTGGGATGTGGCAACATCTCAGACGTAGGTCGGTGGCAGGTGAGTTACGTAGGTTCTTAGGTCCGTGATGGAGAATGAGAATACTTTGGGTCTTCCATTCCACGTATGCTACAAGAGTTAGGGTATTTCATCGGTGAAAATAAATTTTGGGGTCTTAAAGACTAACTGTGTGACCGAGTTCAACTGTACAGAATGAGAATACTTACGTTCCTAAGTTCATAGGTGACTGTGCTGTAGGAAATACTTAGGGTCTTCCATCCTAAAAATGATCCAAGAGTTAGGGTGTTTCATCGGTAAAATAAATTTTGGGGTCTTTTAGTAGAGGATGGGTGTTCGAGTTCAAATGTAGTGTATTTATCATCACGTACTATCTACTACAATTTTGTCCAAAAAGGAATGAGACACATATTTTGTAAATTAGATGGATATGTGAGTTGTGACTACTCCGATTTGGTTAAATTAACTAAAAGTAAGTCAACCAATGGACATTCATAAAGCAAAATTCTGAAGTTGAGGTATTTATAACTGTCAAAATTAAGTTGAGAGTTACTAATTGATGGTTTGTTGGTTTGGTAGATTTTGTAGATTTTGCCTACGTCTTCAGCGGTTTCTTAGGAATTCAAACTATTATGGACAGAACTTATCTACATTACAGAAGTTTTAGGAGCTAATTCAGCTGAAATGAAGAAGGCCAACAAAAAATTTCTCATCGAGATGGGCTAATTGACGTTATTTTGATTGTTGAATTTAATAGGTTATGATTCAACTAATTAAGACGCTTCCATACACTGCTCATAAACGACTTCAAATTCCTCCATCTAACGACATTGATAATAGTTGTAATTTAGAAAGTGCTTACCATCCATCTGTACAAAGTGTATACACTGTTCGGTTTCCTGAACGAAGATCAAGAAATTCGCAACAATATATACTTCACATATTCCAATCTGTCATACTTTTGCTTTTGCATTTTTATTCAGGGAATTTTGAAAGCAGTAATAAATGAGAAGCACACAGGGATCAAGGTAATCCCCACTAAAAACAACATGGTACACTTCACAGGGCTGTAGCTTGTTTTAGTAACTTGCTTGAGAGTGTTCTTACAATTAGTGTAATAGTTTAAATATTTATGTTAATATTTACCAATTCTGATCGTTTGTTGATATAGGAACTGATGAAAATGATGGGTCTACCAATTAGATTCACTGGATTGGTTGGATTGTCAACACATATGTTATTCACTTAATATCCACTGTTCTCCTTACTCTGATGATCACAGTTGGTCCGTCGTTACGTATGATGTTAAGCTCTGGAAATAATTCACTAGTCTCAAGTTTTTTCTCAAACTCACAAATACAGACAATATTGTTGTGGTTCATCATACTTCTAACTTCATGTACTTACCTGTGTCACATTTCTTTTCTTCATTGGACAATTTTTTGAAATTGGTACGTTTTATGTACAAGTTTTGAATTCTAGAGACGTATCACATCTGACTAAATCTTATCTTTTTTTGAATTTTTAGCTTCTATTGGTATATCCGTCACACTTGTCCTTTGCATAGTGAGCTACTTTGCTATTTTATTGTCAATTCTACCAGAGTTCTCTGACATTACGATACAAAGGAAGAAGTACGCAAGTGCATTCATACCAAGTGTTTCGCTTCATTGGCTCTACATTGCTTCATCAAGTTTTACAGCAACAGGTTATATATTTTAAGTATTATTAGTAACTTTTACTTGTCTGTAGTATTGAAAACGATAAATTTTAAAATTTTCGGACTTTTATTTATCTGAAGGAAGTGGGCGGGCTTACGTTTAAAACACTTACCTCTAAAGTGAGTAGAGTTGACCCAGTTATACCCATAGTGTTTATTTTGACTCAAGGTGGAAGTAGTTTTCTCTAGATGAGTCTCACCGTCTACTTCAACAAGTCTTTCAAAGCGATTTTGGACTACGAAGACCTTGGTACAAGGTGATCATAACTTTTGGATCACGGAAGTAGCTACTTTATCCAAAAGTACTTCCCTTTTGAGGTTAGAATATTTTCATTTCATTTTCATCCCATATGCACATGTATGAGGTAAATGCATTTCTAACTGTCCAGCTTGACATATTCAGGTTCAGGTTGTGCTTGATTTTGGCTGTGGAAATATACAGTGTGTATTAGTAACAAATGAACGGGGATACCCACTCGAACCAACCCTCGCCCAATCCCACCATCAGTTATGGGCAACAGTTTGATGTTCAAATTTTTGTTTTATTCTTGTAATATTTAAGTCGAGCAGTAAAGGATGAAAACCAAAATTTGTTTGATAACCGATATAAGTTTTAACTAATAATTTCTGTCATTTGCGAATTAGTAAATTTTGAGTTTTCTGTTGTTTTTTGCGGCGTATTTATTCGAACCAAAGGACTTCCGCCAAATCTTTGTGTAATTATTATAAAATTCCATTACCGCTATCCAAACGAGTCATATCAGCAAATAATGGATACTGCGAAATGTAACAAAGGTTTTAGGATCGCCTGAATCATTTTTGAGAATGGATCGAACACTTGGACACTTCGAACATATGATTCATTAACGAGAGGTAATCTGGTAGACTTAATTTAAGTAACAAATGAATGCGTGGAAGTGTGGCATGGAAAAGCGTTGGTTAGTTCGGATATAATCGTTCAATGTATCAACCCTTCCTGTTTAAGTCACTCCCGTAGCCAGATTTGTTGCCCATAACTGGTGGTGGAAGTGGGTGAGGATTGGTTAGGGTGGGTATCCCCGTTTATTCGTTACTAATACACACTGTACTTATTACTATTTTCTTTGAATATGAGCCATCTATCTCTTGGAGAAAGTTCTTTCTTCGCTCCCCAGTTTCTTATTCCTAGGCGGAGTTGCCTTGATTTTCATTCAAATCTGTTTAGATCTCATTAGATCTTCCAATTTTGTTCACAATTTGGATTATTGACTTTCCAGTTATTAAGCATGGAACAGTTTATTCCTTTCTCATATTCGAAATACACTTCCTTGTCGGCTTCTTATAGTTTCGGTAATTTTTATGTTAATAATTCGGCGAATATTGCCAAATTTTAATGTAAACAAAACATGTATTTATATCACAAATAGTCGAAATTCAGTAAAAAAAAATTGCTCAATTGACGAAAATAACGATTTTATATGTGTAAGCGTGATGTGCGGCCAAAATTTTTCATCATTTTTCTCCCATCACAAAATTTATTATACGCGTTAAATCAATCAAATAAGAAAGCTTATGTATAAAATTGAATATTATTGTACAAAGGACAAGTTGGACCTGAGGAAGTACCACCCAACCGACGTGCTCCACGTTCGAATCCTGACTTTGATGTGGATCCGACCAATCTAAAGGCTTGTATATTAATCAACAATCTACAAAACATATTTAGTATTGGGAAGGTTGCACTGAAGCAAGTTACACTCAATATCTACGAAGGTCAAATTCCTTCCATTGTAGGTTAGCTATGATAACTCTGCTTCATCGCTTAAATTCAACAAACTTAGGTAAGTTTCACTCAAATGGTGATAGTTTTTTAGGTCACAATGGAGCTGGGAAAACGACACTTTTTTCAATTTTGACTGGTATGTTTCCTGCCTCTGCTGGAAGTGGTACGATTAATGGATTCAAAATTGAAGATATGGAACGAATTCGTGATAGGTTTAAATTTTTTACCTATTTACGTGTAGTTTACTATAATTAATATTGTTTTATTTTATATTTAGGTTTGCTTTGTGTCCTCAGCATAATATGCTCTTCGATGAACTAACTGTGTGGCACCATCTTCAATTTTTTGGTGCTGTGAATTATTTTCTTTATTGGAAATTAGGATAAAGTATAAAAAATTTAGGTGATTAAATTACTAAAATTAAAGGGATGTCATTGGTTGCTGCTGAAGCGGTAGAGTAATTGCTTACCATTTAAAATTATGGGAGAAATGGGACGTCCAATCACATAAACTCTCCGATGGACAGGTGAACGACCCACTGGAGTAGAAATATTTCAATAATTATTATTCATGACACAATTATTTGTAACTTTACAGAAGCGCAAATTGAACATCGCAATGGTTCTAATTGGTGGAACCAAGGTAAAAAATTTGAATTTCAAGTCGAATGTATATAATTGTGAGGTTCATTTTTCAGATGGTGGTTCTTGATGAACCTACGTCTTGAATGGATCCGGAAGCAAGAAGAGCTGTTTGGGACTTACAACTTGTAAAATTTATAAAAATTGAATATAAAAATTTGAAATAAATCTGAAATTTAGAACCAATTGAATTATTCATTTGAGAGCATGCGCACTGGTCGTACAATTCTTCTCACGACACACTATATGGAGGAAGCAGATGTGATTGATGATAGAATTGCAATCATGGCATAAGAACAAATCTGATGTTTTGGTTCTATGTCATTTTTGAAGAAACGAATTGGTAAGTCGTATACCTATTATAGGTTAAGATTTTGGAATTACGAGTAATTAAATTAGCAATTTTTTTTTTGCCAATTTGATAGGAATCGGACATACACTGAAATTATAAATGGTTAAGAAGGATTCAAAAAATTCTGTCTTAAAGGTTATTCGGAGTATAGCTACTTCTGAAATTAAATCCAAAGACTAATTCTGGACAACATTCCATAAGTTTTCGTACTGAAAATACTTCGGCATTTCCCGCACTTTTCAATGACCTCTCAAGCAACGCGAATAGTTTGGGAATTCAAACTGTAGGTCTTGCTGAAAGCTCATTGGACGACATCTTCATACAGTAAGAATAAGTTTATTTGTAAATAATTTTTATTGTCACTAACGTATCAAGTTACGAAATTCGAGGTTATAACTTTGTCTGGTTTCCTAAACTTTGACTTTTATCGCTAGTGGATGCGCCTTATTTGGGTAAGGCGATCAACGTCTGGATCTTAGGAGTAATTCTTCTATTCCAAGTCATCGTTCATTAGCTTATTTTTTTTTCTTCAGATGGGTCCATATTTGTATCAACGACCTAATGCAGCTATTCCTCGGTGCATTGTTGGAAATGGTTCATAAATGGTGGCGTGTACTAATTGTATACTTTGCCGGTGTTGTTGCTGGATCTCTCGCCACTTCTGTCACAGACCCAGAATACTACTTAGCAGCAGCTTCAGGTGGAGTTTACGCTCTCATCACCGCCCATGTCACTGTCATTCTGAACTGGTCCGAAATGGAACTTCCTAGGGTCAGAGTTCTTTTTTCATCATTTTGTGTTCTCTCTAATTGGTAAAAACACCGGTAAAAACTCCCACAAAATAATAATCGAAGTAATAATTGAAAACATCTTTGATTCTGGATGTCTCAAACAGTGTTATTGCATAATGGGTTAATATTTATATGATTCATGGAAAACCATAAATTAATCAAATGTTGAAGCATTTTTTTCGTAAATTTGAAATAACATTTTAAGGCTCGTTTTGACCATATTTAGATTTGGCTGCCATCTTGGAGCATTTATCATACCGTGCTAATCTACTATCATTTACTGAATATACTCCAAGTGTAAAGAATTTAATCATGAAACTTTGGTAAATCCATATGAATAAGGATGCTTTTAGCATTATTTTTGGAGATCATAATCTTAATTCCTCCATTTGTTCTAAAGAATTTAAATTTTAAAAGTAAAGAGATTTTCTCTTTTCTAATCTTTTGATTGCGCACTGTAATGCTCCCGCACAGATCTAAATTTACTCTGGAATTACTTTCTTATTTTTTATATTTATTTGATATAGTTACAAACCTCAAGTAGAATTTTTCTAAGCATGATACGCTGAAATTTACGGATGACATGAAGAATAGTTTTCACTTTAGTTAATGTTTGCGTAATGTGGAGAATGTTTCTAACAAATTAAAGGTAGTAGGTCAGTTTATTTAGTTGGTTATTTTATTAGGATTCGATTACATTTTCAAAAAAGTGTACTAAACTTAACAAATTATGCCCCAAATTTGTTTATTAAATGTCCAACGCCTGGGAGATCAGCATATAAGTCTTTCAGTTCGCAAATTCATTGTTGGTGACGAGACATTGAAATAAATTTAAAAAAAAATGTCCAATTTGACAAAGCTAGTGTATTTGAATTGATTAAGTCTCAGAGCTCCCCAATAGTGTTTCACTTTCAGTCATTTCATCCATGTTTTCAATCTACCAATCACATTTCACTCTCCCTACTCCCAGTGTTTGCAATTGCAATTCCTAGTATATGACAGGTTTAAACATGCTTGGATGAGTTTGTGGAATGTGGCAACACCGCATGTGAATTCTCAGGTTCATAGGTTCGTCGACTGTGGAGAATGTGACTTCTTAGGATCATAGGCTATAACAAGTTTCAACATGTTTAGATAATTTTCCGAGATGTGGCAACATCGCGGACTTAGGTCGGCAGCAAACTTAGGTTCACGTCTCCGTGTAATGTAGCAACAATGTTGACTTGTGTCGGTGGAAATACCTAGTGTAGTGTGAATTGAGCAACACTGCTGACTTAGGACGACGATCGGTGGAAATACTTAGGGATGAGAATACTTGTGTTCATAGGCTCAGACAGGTTTAAACATGTTTGGATAAATTTGCGAGATGTGGCAACACCACAGACTTGGGTCGGTGGATAGTGAACTACTTAGGTTCTTAGGTTCCTAGACTGTAGGCAACGAAAATACTTGTATTCATAGCTTATGATTCGACAAGTTTCTGGAATGTGACAACGCCGCAGACTTTGGTCAATGGTTGCTGTGTTACTTGGGTTCTTAGGTCCGTGGTCGGTGGAAATAATTTGGGTCCACGTATGCTACAAGAGTTTGGATGTTTCATTGGTGAAAATAAATTTTGAGGTCTTGTAGTGGGGGGTGTGTGACCGCGTTCAACTGTACAGAATTAGAATGCTTAGGTTCCTGGGTTCATAGGTGACTGTGCTGTAGGAAGTACCTTGAGTCTTCGAGATGTGGCAACATCGCANGGTTCCTGGGTTCATAGGTGACTGTGCTGTAGGAAGTACCTTGAGTCTTCGAGATGTGGCAACATCGCAGACTTAGGTCGAATGGCTGGTGAGTTACTAGGTTCTTAGGTTAGTTGTGGAGAATGCGAATTCTTAGGTTCATAGGCTATGTGCAGACTTAGCTCAATGGTCGGTGAGTTACTTAGGTTCTTAGGTCCGTGGACGGTGGACCTTGCGACAGGTTTAAACATGTTTGAACTTAATACTTAGGGTCTTCCATCCCAACAAGGATCCAAGACTTAGGGTGTTTATCGATAATAATAAATGTTGAGGTCGTAGGGTGGGAGGGTGTGTGGCTGAGTTTTACTGTGACCTTACAAATACCTTTCACTTACAATCACCTTTCACTTAGGTCGGTGGACGGTGGAAATACTTAGGGTGGTGTGAATTTAGCA
>NIPM01000949.1:0-36117 GCA_002738285.1 Holacanthella duospinosa | reverse complement strand
TTTTTAAAGCATATTTGTTTAAATAATTATAATGGATAACTTACAAAAATTCAATAACCGATAAAGAACAACGAGTATTTATCAAATTTGGAGTAATTCTAGGTCACAGTTCGGGAATAATACACAAATATATGGTTAAAACGATAGGATAAAAGGCCTATAAATATAGTACAGTGAGAAATATGGTTTCTAAGTTTAATAAGAGCCAAAAATGCGTTGAAGACACTAGAGGAGGCGATACAAGTAAGTATTTAATAAAAGAAAATATAATTGAGAAAATTAAAGAATATCTTGCTCAAAGTGGAGCCTGGTCGTGCCTCAAACTTTCCATGTTAGTAAAGTGTAGCAAAGCTACTGTTTATCGGTATTCAACAGAAGATTTACAAATGAAGAAATTATTGAGCAAATGGGTTCCTCANAGCAAAGCTACTGTTTATCGGTATTCAACAGAAGATTTACAAATGAAGAAATTATTGAGCAAATGGGTTCCTCACTTTCTCACACAGGAACAAAGAGAACATAGAGTATTAGCATTTAGATATAATTTTGAGCAGTTATCAAAACAAAAAACCCTAATAAATAGAACATTGGCTATAGATGAAACTTGGCTTACTTTATATATGCAACCTCAGCGTGACCAGTCTCGATTTTGGAGAACTAAGGACGAAAGCTCACCACAAAGTGTAGCACAATCAAACTATCAGAGAAAAAGGATGCTTATACTAGCAATGAATTATAATGATGTTGCATATTGGAAGCTTTGTGCACCTAAAGAGACGGTAACTTCAGAAGTCTATATATGCTTTATTAATGAANTGTTGCATATTGGAAGCTTTGTGCACCTAAAGAGACGGTAACTTCAGAAGTCTATATATGCTTTATTAATGAAGATTTACTAAAATGGCTACCTGATAAGAAACTCAAGTATCCTATAGTTTTACAGGATAATGCAAGACCTCATAAATCAAAGCTTGTAATGGATTTTTTTGATGATAACAAAATCGCACTTGGTATCATCCTCCATATAGTCCAGATATAAGTCCACCTGATTTTAATTGTTTTGGTAAATTAAAGAGGAAGTTAAGAGAAAATGATTATGAGAATTGGGAAGAGTTGGAATTAGAATTAGAGAGTGTTATTCAGGAACTTAATATAAAGAGTCATATGAATGGTATTTAGCAGCTAGCTGAAAGATGGAGCGATTTAATAAAAGTAGAAGGTTCATATATATAAACTGCAAAGTTTCATCTTTTTTATATCTCATAATGAATTTTTTCCTTTACCTCTTTGNAAGGTTCATATATATAAACTGCAAAGTTTCATCTTTTTTATATCTCATAATGAATTTTTTCCTTTACCTCTTTGCATGAAACGGCATAATAATTGATAATTTTTGAAAAAAATTGTATAATATAATTAAGATATATATATATAAATATGAATTTTTTCTTTTATTTGTATAAAAGATAATATGGCTTCACAATCATATAAAATATGGTTTTCCAAATTTTTTTTGTGAGATACTGTGTTATCTTTAAAGTACTCCAGTACTTGAACCCAGACGATTTATGCGTACCTATGATAATTTACTATAAAATATGGTACTTTATTGAAATATTATTATTATAAAGAATTTTTTTAATCAGAAACAAATATTAAAGTGTGAGATTTTTTATTTGAAAAGTTTAATAAATCTATTTTATAAATGTAGCATTGTATTGCTTATTTTCTTCTTTTTTATCCGATTTTAATGGCTTTTTAGAATGGTCTATACAGCTTTTTGCAACTTTTAATGGCTTTTTAGAATGGTCTATACAGCTTTTTGCAACTTTTAATGGCGTTCCTTTTATACCGTTTCTTGGTATATTTCATGTCTTTCCTAATGAATTAATTTAATTTTTCCCAATGAGATTTGACGTTTATGAAAACCAATTTAACAATTTTCTCAATGGATTTAAAGATTAAAAAAAAGAAATATATTAAACAGAAAATAAGTAGTATATAAAGCACGAGATGGATAAAAATTAAAGATGTAGTCTTAAATCTTCAAATATGAGATTAAAAAATATGCATTCGAATAATGTAAATAATTGAGTTGAAAAAGTACTAATGTGGTAAAGTAAAAAATAGTAGGTAAAAGGACTAATTTTTACCGCCCTATCGAAAAAAAGTTCAACCTTGCAATTAATTTCGAAAATTGAAAAATAAAATAAAATAATAAGCTTATTTTTAAGCTAAAATAGTTGTTATATATAGTTTTCTATTATAAATTAAACCACTTCTTGTTAGTTGTTACCGTTTTCTACATGCTTTTTTTGAGTATTTCACGTTTTTTAAATCATTCATAATTCAAACAGGATATGAACACATCATTTTTTCCACCTTTTTATATATTATCTCTTTATATTTTCTTAATAATTCTTCGTTCTTTATTCTCATTACGTAAATTGCAAGTGTTGAAATTTTTTTTAACAGGGGGTAAAAATTAGTCCTCACCTCTTGATTTTTTTTATTTTATATAAAACTTATATAATCCTTTTAATATGAATGATAAATTACTCGACAAAGCTTCCATTATAAAATTGCATAAAGATGGTTTTGAAAACTGGGAAATATTATAAATGCTAAATATCAGAAAGGATAATAGAGATAAAGTCAGACGTACAATAGATAGGTACAATGAAACCGATAGTTTAGAGAATATAAGTCACAAAAATCCCAAAAGAACTCCAGAAATGATTAAAGCTTTGAAGGATAGATTAAGAAGAAATCCATGACGAAATAAATGAAATTGGCTAAAGAAATGAATGTTTCACTTAGAACAATGAACAGAGTCATAGATGAAGATCTTGGGTTTAAGCTTACAGTAAAAAAACTTGCTAGCATCTACTGATAATAATAAAGTCACCAGATTAAATCGTTGTAACGAGCTTTTAAAAATGCATGACGATGATTCAGTTCAAAATATCTTATTTACAGATGAAAAGTTATTCACTATTGAAAAAAATTTCAACAAGATAAATGATAATGTGTATGGTAAATATTCAAAATCAATAGATCCAAAGTTTAGAAAAGTGACTTGAAGTCACCATCCTTCAAAAA
Source organism: Holacanthella duospinosa (assembly GCA_002738285.1). NCBI lineage: Eukaryota > Metazoa > Arthropoda > Collembola > Poduromorpha > Neanuridae > Holacanthella > Holacanthella duospinosa. The sequence continues at coordinate 33,015 of NIPM01000949.1, read as the reverse complement.
TAATGGTTTGGGCTGGAGTAAGCATGAAAAGAAAAACACCGATACATTTTATCGATTCTGGAACTATGTTTGATGCCGTTTATTATTAGGAAGAAATTTTAGAGTCCATTGTAAAGCTATTAAACGAATCATTATTTAATAGAGAGCTCTGGACGTTACAACAAGATTTAGAGCCATCTCATAAAGCCAAAATTAACCAGGAATGGCTGAAAAGTGGTGTTCCAGATTTCATAAGCGTGAATCAATGGCCTCCAGTATTGCCGGATTTAAACCCGATAGACTATAGTATATGGTCCATGTTTGAGGCTAAAGTGTACCCTAAGCGCCATACAAATTTAGATTCTCTAAAAAAAGCGATAAAGAAAGAATGGCTTAATCTTTCGATGGAGTCGATTCGCGCTACGATTGAAAATTGGATCACAAGGCTCGAAGCATTTGTCTAAAACAATGGTGGCTACTTTTAAATTTGATTGTATATTATTTTTAACAATAAATGTAAATCATTTTATCTTTTTACAATTTTAGTTTATTTATTATTTAAATATTTTTATATATAAGATAGTTGCGCATAATTTGTGGCACAGCCCTGTATAAGTGCTAGTAGTTTACTCATTATTGATGTGAATTATTTATTAACTGAATATTTCAAGCTTAAGTTTATCCATGGAATTGAATTTCAATTTACCTACAAATGTAAGCATATGATCAAATATATCAACACGGTGAATGAATATGTATTGATGTATAGAGGATTGATTGAGAAATTGAATACTTATTTAACTAATTATAATCAACTTATGATTGTAATGAATTCATATTATTGATTTATTTAACCTATAAAACTATTTCAAGTCTTTGGTCCAAATCTTGACTGAGGTTTTAATCAAGGCGAAATAAATATTAATGAATTGCTAGTACTATTCGATCGATTATTTCATGGATTGATGAAAATGAATCAACAACTTTCATTAGTGCCTGATACTAATCTTGATGGACTTTATAAAACTTCTTCGACGTGGTTTTCGGCTAAAGAAAACGAGTTTAATCCGAAACTGATTCCACAAATAATGATTATTTGACAGCACATATGGAACAAAACTTAGGGCCTGGTGCAGGTAGCCTACGAAAAAGAGTAGCTCTTCATAATATAATGTTCCTTTCTTCGATATAGATAATTTCTGATTCAAATAGTTAATCTATAGAAAATAGATATTATTATAAATCATTTTTAGCTATATTCTTATCTACATAAAATTTAAAAGCTTAAAGTGCAAAAATATAATTCTATTTATCGTATTTAATTATTCTCTCTCTAGCTTTGAGTATTTGTTGATCCACATTGAACAGATTGTCCTGTAATTTTTGTAAATCATTTTCTAGATTCCAAATATTGTCATTATGAATGGCAGTAAGATTGACAAATTCAGAATCTAATCGTTCCATATTTCGATTAAACTCTTTCAGAGTCGGCATTGATGGGACTTGCACATTATCTAAATATTGATAGGAGGAAAATATTGGTACTTAATTGATAATTATCGATCGTTTTCTTCAACTACAAAATATGTAAAATTAGAAGTTCTGGGGCGAGAATACTATTTTGACATGTTTTCGATTTCCTGATTTCTTGATTTGTTCTAATTCCCATTTATTAAACTCTTCGTCTTCAATTTCCACATCGCTAAAATTCATGAATATCAGAATTAAGAGGGATTATACAGATCAATAAGATTAGTGCTTTTATTCTCCAAGCTCATCCCATCATCTAGTACTTGATTTAATTCTACAATAAATATTTTTAGTGGAGATGTACCATAATCTTCATCAATTTCGTCTTCTTCTAGAACTAATCGACTTTCGCGATAATTATCTTCGCTCTAAGAAATAAAGTTAAAGGAAGAAGGTACTTGATTTAATGATATGTAATCTTCATCAGAAACTTTCAGTTTATTCCTTCTCATTTTGGTTAAATAGATATCTTCTTCATTAGGAATTTCTACAAATCAATTAACAGCAAAAATATTTACCCTTGGTAGTGTTTTGTGTTTGTTTCAGTTGTTCTAAATCTTCTTTACTATACGAACTTTCCACAGATAAACTTCCAATAAAATAAATTAAGGGACATACTTAATTAAAGGAATAGCTTTATCCTAAAAAATATAATAAGAGTTTAAAGTGATACAGGTTGAATGGAAATTTGTTTCTTTGTTTTTGTCCTCGATTTTATCACTGTTTGTTCCTCTTCTTCGTTGTCTGATATTGGGCTGGGTTTTTTGCGTAAGTTTTTAGGCTTCATATTCTTTTTAAACATTTCCCATTCGAAAAGAAGCTCGATCAGATATTGATAAATGGATTGAGAGATGATAAATGCTTATTGATAATTTGTTTCGCCGAACTTTTTGGCATTTAGCTATAGAAAGTCATCAAAATTTTCAAAGTCAAAATGATGAATCAAAAAGTGTATTTGACAAAGAGCATCAAAGTCTTCTATTCCAGTAAAGTAATAATAATAAACCCCAGAAATATTAAACTCGTATAGTTGACTGTTAGAGAAGCCCTAAACCAAGCTATGGAAGAAGAAATGACACGAGATAAAACAGTATTCTTATTCGGCGAAGAAGTAGCGCAATATAATGGCGCTTATAAAGTATTATTTCTCAACCCCCTCAACAAATTTTCTTGTTTAGGTTTCAAAAGGATTATTAGATAAATTTGGTGATAAAAGAGTAATTGATACACCAATTACTGAAATGGGGTTTACTGGTATCGCTGTAGGTGCTGCTTTAAATGGATTAAGACCTATTTGCGAATTCATGACGTTCAACTTTTCCATGCAGGTATCGCCCAAATCTCTCAATTTCGTTATATTGAATTTCATATTTGGCTAGGCTATTGATCACATTGTTAATTCGGCAGCAAAGACTTATTATATGTCCGGTGGTGTTGTACCTTGCCCTATAGTTTTTAGAGGGCCTAATGGAGCAGCTTCTGGAGTGGCAGCACAGCATAGTCAATGTTTTGCTAGTTGGTATGGGAGTGTACCAGGGTTGAAAGTCTTAAGTCCATATAGCGCGGAAGATTGTAAAGGGTTGTTGAAGGTATATATTTATTGTGATTGGGATTAGAGTGCTATTAGGGATCCTAATCCTGTCGTCTTTTTAGAAAATGAACTTTTATATGGAGATTCCTTTGATGTCTCGCCTGAAACACTTAAGGATGATTTTCTCATACCAATCGGCAGGGCAAAAGTTGAACGGAAAGGTAATCTCATCTTCAATCAATTTGGAATGGGTGATTTTTAGGTAAAGACATTACCATTGTTGCTCATTCCAAAGCGGTTGGTGATTCAATTAAAGCAGCTGATATATTATCTAATGAGCATGGTATATCAGTAGAAGTGGTTAATCTTCGTTCTATTAGACCTTTAGATAAAGATACGATTGAGAAATCGATAAAGAAAACCCATCGTCTTATAACTGTAGAAGGTGGTTGGCCGCAACACGGTGTGGGCTCCGAAATTATTTCCTTAGCTGTTGAAAGAGCTTTTGATTATTTGGATTGTCAACCTGTGAGGGTTACTGGTGCTGATGTTCCAATGCCCTATGCTAAAAATCTTGAACAGTTGGCGTTGCCGGAAGTTATTACTATTGTGGAGGCTGTTAAGAAAATGCTCAAATAAATCTCATATCTTTTAGATCTTTCATTATCGATTTTGGGTGTTCTAATGACTTTTCAGTAGAGTATTCTAAAATGGTACAGTCAAAGATCGATTATCTAGAATCTTGGTTACTCGGGCAAAATTTTGGGATTTTTTATTATACCACAAAATTGATTGAAATTTCCGGTTAAATACTCATTCGAGCTTTTGGAAAATTTTCATTTAAACCTTAAAAATAACCTTAAATATTTATTAAAATACAATAAAAAATGAACAAAGATAATAAGAATAAAAGAAAAAGAGATATAATATAGGGGTTGGGAACTGGGTATTTAGAATCGGGTTTAAGCAAAAATACCCGGTTCCGGTTCTTTATATAACATTTCCCTGTCAATTTAATCATTTTTTCGATCAATTTAAACATTTTCTCTGTCAATTTAATCATTTTATCATTCAATTTAAACATTTTCTCAGTCAATTTAATCCTAACTTCAACACTCAAATTTATGAACTCTAGTTGGATTAAGATGATGATTCTACTATTTTAGAAAATTTCAAATGTATATTTTAATATGAAAAAAATAAAACTATTGTGAGATGGTATTTAGATAATTCCTTTTATAGATCTTTTTATAAACAGTTATTAGACACCTTGAAATTTCCAAATTTGATATTTATATAACTAATTGATCGTATTAAATCAATTTTTTTAAATTTTTATTAAACTAGTTTTTTACATTGACAATGGAACAAGGACAAGAATTTATTGAAAATATACTAACTAGATCATCTAAATATGAAAAAATTACTAATGATAAAAGACAAAACTTAGTTACAATGATTGATAAAGAAGGAATTTCTATTAAAAATGCGTCTAGTATACTCCAAATAAACTATAGTACAGCTCGTAGTATTTTGCGCTCATTTAAATTAAATGGATCAAGTGATCATATTCCTAAAGGTGGCAGCAATAAATGTGTTTTAACTGAAGAAGTAAAGGACAAAATCGAAACTATGATTTCTGAAAATTCAGGTTTATCACTTAAAGAAATGAAAAATATGCTAGAATGTGATATTGGACCACCATTTACAATATCTTTATCTTCGATTGATAGGTGTTTAAATTATCTTTGTATTACATTGAAAAAACACATAGGGAATTAAATATTGTTAATTCACCAGCTAAAGTGAATCAAAGAAAAGAATACTCTTTGTGGTTCAACAACAATTTTTCTATTGATTATTCCAAAGTAATTTTTGTCGATGAATCTTCTTTTAATCTTCATTTACAGAGGACATATGGGAGGTCCAGAATAAGTGAAAGAGCAAATATAGTCATTCCAACAATCAGAGGACGCTCAGTTAGCTTGATATCTAGAATTGGTAGCAGTATAATGTGTTTTTCAAAGATTATTTCAGGAACTACTGTAAACGGAGAAGTTTTTTCGACATATCTAGTAGAACTTTGCGATTTTCTTAAAAATTCTTTGAACATACAAGAAGCATGTATAATATTGGATAATGCAAGAACACATAGGCCTCAAGATTCAATCAAAATTACTGGAGAATATGGATTTGAATTTAAATTTTTATCACCATATTCTTACATGCTCAATCCTGTTGAGAATGCATTTTCAAAAATAACGTAGGCTCTAGGTTGAGGCAAGGAGAACAAGGGTCTTTACAAGAAATAGTCTCTTCTGCTGTGGAATCTGTAAATTCCGAAGATTGTAGCGGATATTTTCCTTATATGGCACGCAATATAACCAACTGCGCTGCAGGATTACTTTATGCTCACCATTAACTTTTTTTATTTATTTTTTACTTCTTATAAAAATCCTTTAAGTATACTAAGTTAAAAGTTGCTCAATAAATAAATAAGAAAATAAATCTTAATTTTTATATGGTGATTTTGATGCATTTATAAACAAAAAGATGTTTAATCATAGTAATAGAAACTTGGTTCATAAAGTTTAATATATACCATTTTCCAGTCAATTTAATTATTTCCTTAGTCAATTTAAACATTTTACTAGTCAATTTATTTAATATTTAAGTATTGATTAAATTTAATGGTAAAATGATTAAATTGACTGAGAAAATGTTGAAATTGATTGGGAAATAGTATATGAAAAGAAATCCTAAAGAGGTTCTAAATAGAATTTTTAGAATTCTTTTTCATCATAAAAAAGTTAAATACAAAATGGCTGTTTAATTCTATCATTTAGTAATAAATTCTTATCTAAAACAGTGCTAAAAAAGACATAAACAATAAAAAAATTTTCTTTATTAAATTCAATTTTTTACCTATAAATTTTTTTTGAAATCCATTTAAAACTTGAGAATTAAAGCATATATGGGAGTTTATTTTTGTTTAGAACAGTTTTTAAAACCGGAAGTTAAATTTATAACCCCATTTAAGATGAAAATAATGCAATGCGAAATTCATTCAAAATTGGTTGAATTAAGACTGATATTTTGATGGTTAATCTTCTGTTTAAGGCCATTAAACAAAGCATTACCTATTTTTGGATCAAATTACGACTGTAGTTGAATTAAGAATTGAAGATAACTTAATATTTCGTTTTAATTATCATAAAGTCAATTCTAAAAAACAAAAACAGATAAAATAAAATAAAAACATACTAAAATCAAATTTGTTCGATTGAATTTTTAGATTTAAATACTATTCCTGTTGTTTATTACAGAATTTCGACTTTTCACCATAATTTAATTAATCTGAGTTATTGATAAACTCAAAGTCGATAAATTTCATTTAGGGCTATTTTTTGATCAAGTTTTTCAAAATTATTGAAAAATTAACATAAGAAATTTAAAAATAAATAAAAGAATCACTTTAATTTATATAAAAAGATTTGTAAAATTCACCTTTTAACTAATAGCTTTAACGAGTAATTAAGGCATAATACCCCTGGGAGAAATCCAATATTCTCAAAAAAGTTCAACCAAAAATCTCAACTCGGCTTCATAAATTCCTCTGAAACGTACTCTCCTGAGTATATTTTTTCAGGGGAAATAGTTCCCGACGCCACTTTTTTTCTTGGTCAATCTTCAAACGACGCGTCCACTAGCGGATTTATGAATTCTCAAATTTTCCAAGTTTTTTCAACCAATTTCTCCGACTTTGCTCGGAAACTAAAGCTTTGAAGTTTCCACACCCCACCTAACAGTTTTTTTTGATTAGATCACGGAGAGCGGTACCAACCGAGGTCGACAAGGTAATCACATTACAGGGAGAAGTATAGCAGTCCCCAGTCAACGCTATACTCTTTGGATTACCCATCTTCCCACATTTAGGTTTTGAGCACCACCCTTTTACCCATGATCTTTAATTGAGAGGAGGAAACCGCCAAACCATTATCTGGTTTCAGTTTAGGGGCGTATTTGTTTTCCCTCCTCTCTCTGGAGCAGACCACCTTATGCCCCAGCCTACGATGATTTGACCCCTGGAATTTAGATACCGAATTTCCATAAATGGTACCTGAGTCGAAGTAGAGGGACATGTATTGCTTAGCATCATTTATGCGGAGATTTTGTACCAGATCCTCTCTACCAGGGTCCTCGTAGATCTCAAAGTAGGCATCGGTGTCGGCCTCTAAGAAAAACTCTCAGAAAAAGTAAGTCACAAGGTATATAGAATCCACATGATTCTTTCTTTCGAATTTTTCGAAGACTTTCTGCAGAAATCCGAAGTGCCTGTCTATAGCTGACTTTCCGTGATATTCTGCAAAGAAATTCTGGGAGGTGAAGTAATTCTTAGTAGGTAGCTCCAAGAATATATAACTCCTTAATTCCTCGGATCTAAAATGGCCTGCATTATCTGACCAGAAATGTATTTTAAGAAACTTCTCAGCTTTTCCTCCTCCAGTTTCCTGAGGCAGCTCTTGACATAGTGGGAATCATGACTAATAACTTCTGAGAGGTAGTTATAGTAGCTCCTCTTTATTTCTCCCGCCACTTTATAGATGACACAGAAGCCGAGATAAGATACAGAAGATTTGTTGTAGTACGCTTGGGATATTTCCACAGGTCACCCACCGATTTTGAAGTTCTGTTTGAAATCCATGACTACCACGTACTCATCATGCTACAAGTTCTCCAGTCTTTGTATAAAGTATCCTTTTTGATCTTTATTTAACTCAGCATGGGGTTTGTAGAACTTTACTCTTTTGTCTTGAGAACTTTCACCTAGCCTCCTTTCAAGTTTCTTACCATTTACGCAGATATCACACATATCCGTCTTCTTTTTCAAATATTTGAAGTATTTTGGGCATAAATTGTAGTATGTATACAAGCTTAGGTTAATTTCTGGGTTTTCGGCAATTATTTTCTTATAAATATATATTTAGATTGTTGGAGATTTAATACAGGCTGGTTTCTATGTAATTTGCATGTTATCTTAGAATATTTGGTCAAATATTCATTAATTAACTCCTTTATATCTTCACCTTTTTTTTTAGATTCTGGTTGATAAATTTCCCTATTTCCTATTTCATCATCTCTTTTCCTTTTTGCAGTCTTGTGTATAATGTTTGAGAAAGTAAAACCTCTTTTTCTCAGATCCTTTTTCGATATTTCGCCTGTAACTATCGATAAAACTGCATATCTTTCGTTTTTTGGTGTTTTGTTGAATAATTTTAATATATTCTTAACTAATTTTTGGAGTATTGTTGGTGATTCTTCACTATTAATATTTTGGTTATTATACGGTAAATATCTTGCGTTCCTTTTAGTAACTGTAATCTAATAAACGCTAATTTAAAGCAAAAAATGTTTGTTTAATTTATTTTACCAACAATCTGGTTGAAAATTTATTTAGTGTCTGTTTTAATTCCCAAAAGGTGTCTCTTCCGAAAATAAATTCCCATATTACAATTTTATGAATATAATATATATTTTATTTTTATCATTTAAAATTCAAATACTTTCTAAAAGAATAAAATCACCGCTAAAATTTTTATTATAAATAAAATTTTGAAAAAAAATTATTAAAAATATGAGTAATTTTGTTGAATTTGCTATCAATGCTCGAGTAAAAGGCTCAAAGGTTTGGAGATACTTTCTTCGAGATAAAATTGGAGAAAGAGCAAAATGTAAAGAATGTCAAGCTATATTAAAAACTTCTGGTGGCTCAACATCTCAACATAAAATAGATTTAGATGCATATGATACTACACAATTAATAAATTTGGAAGATGATGCTATTTTAGAAGAAATACCAAGTATAAGCTCAATTTCATTATAATTACTTATATTATAGATATTCAAACAATATGTAGGAAAAAACCAAAATTAACATCTTATTTTGACCCAATTGAAAGATCATTAGAAGCAGTAATTTCAAGACTATGTGCACTTGATGGATTATCTTTTTCAGTTTTTTGTACATCTTTAGATTTGAGAGAATTATTGGAAGAAAAAGGTAAATAACATTTATTTATTCAATATTAAATTAATTTATAGGATTTAGAGATATTCCAAAATGGCCAACTGCTATAAGAAACATGATTCTTAAATATTCAGAAAAAATCAAATCTTATCAAAATCCAGAAATTAAAAAATCAAAGTCATGGTGAAAAATTCTGTCTTTCTTTCGATGAATGGTCTTCCAGTAGAAATCGTAGATACATAACCCTAAACTTACATTTAAAGAATTCGAAATTTTTTAATTTAGGTTTAATACGAATGATAGGGAAATATCCAGCCACAAAAGTATTAGAACTGATCCAAGACACATTGTTTAAAATTGATCTATCGATAGATAAAGATATTATATCAATATGTACAGATGGAACAAATACAATGAAGAAAATTGGAAGTCTTATATATTGTAACCAGCAGCTCTGTTTAGCACATGGAATACAGCTATGCATTCTAGATGTTCTGTATCCTAAAACAAAAAACTTGGATTTTCAGCAAAATAATGAGAGTAATGAAAAAGAGCATTCAGATTACACTAGTGATGACGAAGAAGATGGTTTAATTTGTGAAGAAAAACCGTTAATTAATGATATAAATAATATAGATTATTCTCCACTTATATTGAAAATTAGAAAGATTATAAGATTATTTAGAAAGTCTCCAACCAAAAATGATAAAATTCTTCAAAAAAATGTTAAGGATGAGCTTGGAAAAGAAGTTTCTTTAATCCTTGATTCCAGAACAAAATGGAATAGCTTGTTTTTTATGATAGATTGACTTTATCAATTAAAAAATCCGATTATGAAATCTCTTATTGATCTAAATTCAAATATATCATTTACTTTAGAAGAATTTTTAAGATTGAAATCAATTATAGATGCATTGGAGCCTTTAAAGCTTAATGTTGAAGCTATTTGTTGTAGAGATTCAAATCTTTTGAAAGCAGATGCTGCTTTAAAAGTTGCTTATTGAAAACTCAAAAATCAACAAAGTGATTTGGTCAAAAACTTAGCAAATGCATTTGAAGTAAGAATAAGAGAAAGAAGAACAGAAATATCAGGATTACTTCAATATCTTCATACTGGAAATCATGCTGATGAGAATTCCATGTTTTAAACTCCGAAACCGACAAAAATTACTCAGCTTATAAATGAAATTATCCAAAGATTATAAATGGATGAGAATATTAATAATTTAGAAAATGTTAACAGTTTTTTATATAATTTAAATACAAACATCGAAGAATCTAGTTGTCTTAAAGAAAAATTATAAAAATTTATTATAAATTCTGAAGCCTCATCAGAAAGACCATCAACATCTATAGATATTCAAACAACTATAAAAAGAGAAATTGCTTTATTTGATTCAGGCGATACAAAAGGAAAATATCTTCAAATGGTCTATGATTTTATTTTGATAATTCCTCCCATTACTGTTGAATCAGAGAGAGCGTTCTCATCTTCAGGATACATCTGTACTAAAATAAGATCAAAGCTTAGTGATAAATCTTTAGATGCACTTTGTTATTTAAGATCATATTTTAAGATTAACAATAATGCTTAATTACTATTTTAATTAAATCCACATATTTTGTGTATATTACATTACTTAATAATTAATTATTATTTAAAAATATTTTTTACAAATAGAACCGGGTAGCAGGTTCTGATAGATAAAAAACCCGAAAACCCGGTTCTTATCAATATTGATCGGTTCCTCAATCTCTAAAAGAAACCAATCATTTTGGTTGAAGAATTCAGTATAATTCTCGAAAGAACATTATTATTTTGGTTGAAAAATTTCAATAATTACATAAAAACCTGCTTTGGTTGATAAATAAATATAACTTATACTTATTTATCAACCAAATAATACATATATTTTTTATTTCAACCAAAATATTAAGATTTCTTTAAAAATTTTGTGCCAGATGACTGTGATTGCACCATTATAATGGATTAATCATATTGAATAAAAGTACCAACTAGCTATCACATCATTGCACAGGAAATCATTACGTCTTGAACTGTTGCAACTGCAACAACCATCATTAATAATCGGTGTCATCTTTTTTGATATCTCCTTATCTATAAAATTTGGAATTTAAATAACAAAAACTTTGTATATCCATCTTTACATTAGGGTATACTTCGTTGATTTCTAGTTTGACATTTTCGTCCAATTCTGTTAACATTTCTTCGCTTATACTTGGTTCATCTTCATTTCAATTATTCTAGAAAACTTGGACAAAAAATCTTTGGAAATGTTCAGATTTAGTCGATTTTATTTTGGCTAAGAATAAATCTAATCTTTAATATCGTGGGCCCAGTTTTTAGTCTCTATTGATTTTCTTTCTGATAATCATATTTGTGTATAAAACTGAGATTTCAATGAGATTAAACTGCTCCTCTATAGGAACAAATGATTCAACTTGGAAGGAACAATATCATCTCTTTAAATATAAGTAGATATTTTGTATCGTTTATTTATATTAAAAATGCTCGTTTCAAAATGATATATGGCACTTTATTCCCTTTTTGATTCTTTGCTTAATTCAACCCAATTTTTAATGATTATTGTTCAACCAATTATTTAATAAATGGACTACTCTGAACGAAAATAAAGTGCCATATTTTAGATGAAATTTCTTAGTGAAATTACAAATAATTTAACCACAAAAAACGCAATGTATTGAAATGATGTATTTATTATACTTATTTAAATGAGTTATATAGAAGTTTACGATATAGGTTAGCATCTTTGACAGAGTTCTCAACACAAGAAGCATAATTTATATCTATCAATTAACATCTCACGGGATTACATTTCACAAACTGCCTGAATTATTTCACATATAAGACCACATACACTATAAAAACAGTCATATATAATATTCTCTTCCTTTAGTATTTCTGTAACTCTAAATTAAATTAGAAAAATCGTTTATGCCATTTTTATATTTGTGTATTCGCATATTTCTATTTTTTCTTGATCGATTTCTTTAACCGTTCCAATAATGCTTATACTGGTTCCATCTTAATCATTCTATGAAAATACAGAAAGTTGAAAAGGCAGAGAGATTCCCTTTTTCAAATCATTAGTGTAAATGTTTAGAAGAATAGTACAGATACAATACCTTTGGATATTTTTGTATTGGTTTTATAAGCTTGCAAAAAATCTTTTTACAAATAAGAGAAAAAAGTATCGTCGTCATGTTTAAAAATCATTTTTATGAAACTCTGTTGTCATAGCAGCCAAAGCAGCACCTATACCACTTCCATCCTCCACCAAATTAAGCTCCACATTTTTGGCTGCACCAGCACCCAGAATAGCAGATAATCCCTCTCTTAATTTTTCATCAAATCCTGGATACAACTTGAACAAAGATCCATCAATTCCTATGGACACTTGATTCTCTCTAAGATAATCAATGCTGAACTGTCGTTTTAGTAATGCAGCAACGGCAGTAGAGCTTAACAAAGCCGATCGCTCCCCAACAGACTGACAAATTAGTTTTAGGGCATATACCTCTTCTTTATCGCATTTTATGCCTAAATCCTCCAATATTTGTGTAGCTTTAATGAAATTGAGGGACTCATCTTGGACTATTTCACTCATATAGCTTGTTTCAAAGATATATGGAATGAATAATTGATCGTGGTTGAGGCCTCGGAATAACATCTTATCTTTGATTAGACTTATTAGTATTTGTCGTACTATTTCGCCGAGATATTTCCCAGAGATCATTTTTTCAAAGATCATAGAGTTGGGATTCTGGCTTTGTTGGTCCAAAAGAGTGTCTTGAGAAGTGTAAGGCAAATATTCTTTCTTTGTATCAAAATTACCCCATTCTGTGTTGATTATCATTTTACCTGAATTCTGAGCAATCGACTTGATGTTTTTACAGTCTTCATAGTAAGCAGCATTGGTACCCGTACCAAAAATGACGCCCATACAACTGTTTTTATGCTTCATCAACGAAGCTAGGAGAGTTCCTGTTGTATCATTGATGATACAAGATATCTCGGCTTTAATATTTGCTCGTTTGATAGCCTCTTCCATTAGTTCGACTACGTCTTGATTTACAGCCCCAGTACACATAAACCCCTTATTCCATTGTATCAAAGTTCCTCTGTTGATGCTTGTTTGATTGATAGGGAAAGAGAAGGTGAATCCTACCTTTATAGGAGCATCAGATTGGTCCAGGCTTTGGTCTTTGATGAAGAGCAACAATTTTTGTGCTATAAAATCAAATAACTCACTGGCAGGTTTCTGTTTTAAGACTTCAAGTATTTTATATTTTTGTTTTGATTGTTTTGGATTGGAGACGTTTATCGACCAAAGTCTGACATTGGTTCCACCTAGATCAATGGCCATAAAAACTCCTTTCTCGGTTCCTGTTGGTTTCTCAGTAATGTGACTTGCTATCATTGGTAGATCGGCTGAGCCTTGGAGCCCTTGTTGGAGAGCCTTTTCCATACCTGCAGAGATTTTACAAAGTTTGGAGCTAGATAGTTGAAATTGTCCTTGGATTTTCTTGGTGGAGATATTAATCGTAGACATTTATCTTTTGTTTTTATGATGATTTATTGTTTTATATATGGCATTTTTTGACTCACAAAAAAGTAACAATGTATTTATTGTCAAAGTTACAGGGTTTCCTTAATGGTTTCGTCATAATTGCAGGACTGTGGTTTCTTGAAAAGAAAATTCATTATGATAATAAAGGTATATTATATTGAATTAAATTAGTTTCGAATACAGAAAGAATCTTTAATTGTAAAAGCTTACAATGTTCGGAGTTTCTTGAAATATGATTTTTCCAACATATTTTAAAAATATTTACATGAGATTTAAATCAGAAAATTTGTTTATATCTTTTTAATGAAAAGAAAAAATATGATAAGAAAGCGACTAAATAGATAACATAGCTTATGATACAAATCAGCTAAGATCACGCACAGGATTCAAAGCATTCAAAACATAATTCACAACTATAAATTGATATTAAAAATAAATATTAGAGTTACCAGCTCGCAAGCACATACAAACATTCACATATAGCAGCACATGTATCTAAATCATAGCTGTTGTATTTACAACTATTGTTTTTGGAGCTATTCTCTTTTTTTGGAGGCTTTATGACTTTTGGTATTTCTAAAAATAATAAAATCGATATTACCGCCTATATCCATCTTTACACTTGGATATTCTTCCTTTTCTACTTTAATTTCTTTGGTTATTTCTTCAACTGTTTCTACTTTAGTCTCTTTGATTATCGCTTCAACTGTTTTATCTGTCTTGGATTCTTTTTTCTCCATTTGAATCTACAGGGTGGTGCAAGTAAATTTGGACATTTTTCTAATAAAATAGAAATAACTTCTATACATAAAAATAGAACAAAAATTTATTTGTAAAATTTAAATACTAGCAATCAGTGCTTCCACCACTAGCATTTAGCATTTCTTGGATTCTTTTTGGAAAAGAGCGAATGATATTTTTAATTGTGTTCTTATCATTCTCGCTCCAAGCCTTTTCAACTCTTTCGATTAATTCTTCCCTATTTCTTGGCCATGGATTCTTTAATAATACTTTATAGATGTTCTATTGGTTTCAAATTTGGGATATTATCTGGCCATTTTCCTTTGCCCCATACGGTTTGAAAATTTGATTCTAAAAGTAGCATATTATCTTTTTCCATCTTGAACAAAAGTCACTTTTCTTTTATTATAATTTACTTTTGGGTTCTTTAAAGCTTCTATATATGGGAATGATTTTGTCCTGCTAATATTTTCCTGTTATTTTTTGGTCTTTTTCAAAATATGTAATTTTGTCAAACCATTTGCTCCCCAACCACCATAATAGAAAGTGATATTTTTGGGCAAGGTGTTATGGAACCTGGCTTTTTTTGCTTGTAAAATATGGATTATTCCTTTTGTTTAATTGGGTATAAAGTTGAATATAGATTCATCAGTAAATAAGATATCAACTAATTCTATTGCTCTTGGGCCTTTAGTTAAAAACTCTGCATTTTCAACAATTTGACCAAACTTAATTCTATCATCGATATTTTTTGACTTAAAAGGGGTTTATTTAGTCTTGAATAAGCATATTTCCCCCAATTTGTTAATTTTCTATATTTTTGCACTGTTCTTCTACTTATTTTGTTACATTTTTGATAGCTTAAACTAGAATTCAACTTGCAGCGCATTTTCTATCAGAAATTCCATGTTTTTCTTTCATATTATGCTTTATAAATTTTTTAGTGTTTGCGCAAAGTTTTCTATTCCACAAAACCCATTTTTTCCTTATCGTTTTGACTTTTTTCTTCATCTTGTAAACAGTTTGTCGAGAGCATTTTAGATTACTTAATATTTCTGTAGGGGACATTCCAGCTTCTAATGAATATTTTATTCTTATTCTATTTTGATATGCAATAGTTATATTTTTATTTTCCATTTTGAAAATTTAATTATTTTAAAAAAATAAAATTGTCTAAATAAATATATATTTTATTACCACCCATCGCAAAAATTAGAGTGTCCAAATTTACTTGCGCCACCATGTACATCTCTAGGTATAATATCGGAATCTAAAGATAAAATAAATTGGATACTTTTTATAATATGCCAGCCATCTTTTTTATGAAACTATATGTTTTTTGGCCATTGTGTTAAGTATAGACAACTCATGTGTACCATATTCACATAATAATTGTATTTTGAATACATATCTAACTATTACACCGCCCGTCAAAAGTGATTCAGTGTTTGAAAAATTGGAACTTAAATGGTAATTCATGAATGAGTAATACTTCAAGCAAGATAATACTGATATGGTAGATAGATACAGCTTTTTTCTATAACATATCAAAATATTATAGATATGTTTTAAATATTGATAGAGATATGATTACTCAAAGTTGAAAGTAGGTGATTCTGTGTTTTGTCGAATTTTTTTAAAAATGAAAAATCAATAGATTGTGTGCCCGCCCTTGGTTTTTCTGATCTATTAGAGTCTTTTAGGCATTGAACTAACAAGCTAAAGACATACTTCAGCTGAAATAGTGTTCCATATATCTTGAATTCTCTCACAAAGTTCATCTTTGTCTTTACATGTTGGTCGGATTTTTAGCTATCTTTTCATATGATCCCATAGATGCTCAATTGGGTTAAGGTCAGGAGATTGTGCAGGTCATCTCATTACTTTTATTTCGTTTCTTTTGAACCATTTTTTATACTTAAAGCGGTATGAGAGGACGCATTGTCATTTTGAAAGACAATTTTAGATTTGTCCAAGCCATACAAGTCAATTGTATACATCAGCTCGTCATCCAGAATAGTCTCATATATCTCAGAATTAACACTGCCATAAATTCTACAAAGATACCTAACACCTGATGAAAGCTTACATCCCCAAACCATAATTGATCTACCACCGAATTTTATTGATTGAGTAATATTGTGATCTCTGAGTGGTTCCCCGATTTTTCTGAAAGTTCTATCACGTCCATCAGATCCCTCTATATTTACTTTAGTCTCATCTGACTATATAACCATATCCCAGTCCTTATTTTCCAAATTTCTGTGTGTTTTTTCAAATTCTGATTTTGCTCGACGATGAGATTTTTTTAATTGTGGGCATTTCATTTTGTATCTAGATACGATGTTGCTATGTTTTAATACGCGCAATACAGTACTCGAAGAGGCGGATATTTCTGCATAGGTCTTGAGTTCTCGCTGTATTTCTGTAGAGGTGGAGCATTTACCACTTGTTGCTAATCTTCCAATACATTTTTCATCATACTTATCTAAGACCCGAGGACGACCTATTATAGGCTCTGGAGTATTTTTTTCAACTCTATTTATTACTCTGGACACTGTTGCTTGTGAAACTCCAACAATTTCAGCTATTTTTCTTGAAGATTTTCCATTTAAAGCAAGTTCGATAATTCTTGTTTCAATTTTCATCAATATTCTTCTTGTCATTTAAATAAGCCTTAATACCTTCTGCTAAGGATTTGAAATAAAAATGAACAATTTTGCGGTATTTTAGAATGTTCTAGAATGAAAATTTTGTAAATTTAAAAAATTCGTCAAAACACTGAATCACCTACTTTCAACTTTGAGCAATCATATCTCTATCAATATTTAAAAGATATCTATAATATTTGGATGAGTTATAGACAAAGGCTGCATCTATCTAACATATGAGTATTGGTTAGCTTGAAGCCTTATTCATTCATGAATTACCATTTAAGTTCGAATTTCCAAAACCCTGAATCACTTTTGACGGGCAGTGTATATGTAATAATTACTCATTATTGATGTCAAAAAACCTGCTATTAAAATTAGGCATATTAACATTCGAACAACTTAAATGCTGTAAAAAATATTTTATCTGTTCCAATTAGTCAACTTGAGGAATTACATTTAGATCTTTGTTTAGCTATAGAAAAAGAACGTAGAAGTAGTTAAATTATTACTTTTAATACCAGAAATTCAGGTAAACAAGGAAGATTTGAATGGTTATAATGCACTTCATTGTGCATCTTTAAAAGGTCATTTAGAAATTGTTAAACTATTATTATTGAATCCAAACATAGATATCAATATAGAAGATACTTATGGTTATACTGCGCTTTATTATATATCACAGTTTGGATACTTAGAAATTGTTAAACTATTATTATCAAATCTAAACATACGTGTTAATGTAGGAGATGATGGTTATACTACACTTCATTATGCATCACAATATGAATATTTAGAAGTTTTTTAATTATAACTACCGGTGGAGATTTACATGCAACAACTACACCACTCGATTTAGCAATAAATAAGAAGAACCCTGAATTGTCAAACTTCTTATGGTTTAAAAATTTGGTCTTTATCAACCCTGAACATTAAAAATAAAGCGATTTTATTTCAATTGTCTTGAGTAGTTTTAAAAAGGTTAATCACCTTTATATCTAATCCAGTACATTCTGAAATTTCTTCATTCCTTCATTCTCCATGTTACGAGCCTTTAATCTTTTTGTCAATTCAAATTTCTCTTCTTCTCTTTCTTTTTCCCTAGTGGAGGAAACTATGTTAGTCTCATCTCTTAATAATTCAAGACGTTGATCATATATCAATCTCTCCTCGTCAGTTAAACTCATATGCTTAAATGTCTCATATGCCTGATTGATCTCCTTATCTTTAAGTATCTCAGATAAATATGGTTTTAAAGCCTCATCTGAGTTTTCAACTTTATCTGAGTCTAAAAGATTATGAAAAGTCAAAAATGCAAGCCATTTATCAATTTTTTCCAAGAATTCATTCTTTCCATCACTACAGACATTTTTTAAAGCTTTATTCTTTTTATCATCGGATTTTTTACGCATATAAGCTTCAAACTTTTCCAATTTTATAACATGCATTTCAAAATCTTTGAAGTAATTTATTTCAGCACCATCTTCTTCTTTGATTTCAAATACTGTATGAAACTTTTCTGTTTCTTGTATATAGTTGAAGTTCAATATATGAGTGCCGATGGTCTTTGTTGACGTGGGATAATGTCCACCAGCCTTTAATTGTTCAGTATAAACTTTATTACAAAATTAAAGTTCTTTTTTGTCATAATATTCTTGGCAGTTCATTTGCATTCCTATATTGAAGTATTTTCCATTTTGACATTTAGTCTTCATGTCTATAGACAATTTGTCTGATTCAGAATTCTTTTGAGTATAAGGATTCAAGATATCTACCTTGGTTATTTTATCATCAGATTTAAATACTGAATTAATAAAGGAAATCAATATTTGTTTGTTAGTGTCATTTCCAAAAAGCCTTTTAAAGACAGTCGACTTTTAGATTAAGCATCTTGAAATTTTTTTTGATACCTTCCATTTATAGTCAATGTGAAACCTAAAAGTGTGATTATGTATTTAGAATTATCATTTACAGACAAGTGTTTTCAAAATGCTCCAATATATTCTTCTACTAACTATCCTATGTATGTTGCTTGGGTAATCTCTTCGTTACTAATTCCTCTTTAGAAACTTTTAATCCAAATACATAATGACAAAGTCTGAGATAGAAAACCTTTATAAAGACAATGTAATAAACAGCCTCTTTGATTTAAGAGCTTAAATACTGTATTCATTTGGTTAATTAATTTTAGATTAATCATTGCATTTACTAACATTCAAAGAAATAGTAGCTTAGATTGATGAAGATGCTTTTAAATTTCTTTATAGCTTCGGACATTAATTCATCTCTGATAGAACTTATCAAACATTTGCAATTACAACCTGAGTAACAGAGAAGTATAAGATATGATTTTTATATTTACTAGCCATTGCCCCTACTTCGTTAGGGGAGTTTGGTTATTGCATGTATTATTTAAATATTCAAAAGTTTTGAAGTATATAGTGTAGATTTATCCACCAATCAAAGCATACATTTCTTCATTTAAATTCAAACTTTTTAGATTTATATCAACATATGATATTAGTTTTTGAATAAATATTCTGTTTATATGCTTTGTTTCCTATATAACTTTTTAATTCAATTAAGTTTTGATCATAAATAATTGCTAGTTCTTTGAATGTCTTATTATATACCCGATAATCCTAAACATAGAAAATAAAGAAGTAATTTACTTGGTATATTTTGTAATATATACCTTCTTATTCATTGTCTCAATGAGAATTGGAAACCTCGAAATCATTTTTCCATCTCTATAAGTTGAAGAGATATACACTCTAAAACATTTTTCTATTGTTTCTTGGTATCTATATAGTTATTTAAAATATTTTACTTGACTACTTTTATTAAAAGTTCTTCGTTTTAAAATTTAAATCTTGACGTCATTTCCCATTTTTGACTACACATTTCATTTTGAAATCTTCACGTGCCAAAAATTGAATTTCAAATTAAGATTGAGTGAATTTTTTTAATAAAATAGCAATTTTTATCCGAAAAGATCACCTACATCTTTTTACCTATCACATTTATTAATTGAACTTTTTTCTATCTCTTCTCTTAACATGATTGACAGCTGACTAAAAATGTAATCCTCTTTTAATATGGGACAAAATTTTTGAAGCCTCGGTTATAATTCTAGAATATTAGTGATTATAGTGAAAATAGGTTGAGGAAGCAACTAAAATAGCAAGAATTATAACTAACAGATATTTTATGGATAGTAAAGTTGATAAATACATAACTTTATTTTCATTCTTACTATTTTATTCACTCAAGAAACTAAAATTCCTCGACCAATTAGAATAGAATTATTTTTCGAAAATTTTGTCCCATATTACACAAGTTGATAGACCTGTTCTTTCAAACCGGCTTGAAACACTTTAAATATTTTATATGATTTTAGACTCTTCTCTTTAGGTTTAAAATGTGCTAAGAGAATTATAGGCTTTCATTTCTAAAACTTATTTAATGTTACTCTGAATTTTATAATAAAAATAACCATAAAGATCATTATTATAAGAGAATTTCTGTATATAAAAATATTAGACTTTCTCAAAAATAATTCTATAATAAAATTACTTATATAAATAGTTAAAATATCTGATTTAAATTCAGACCAAAAGCATCAACTATTCTTAAAGTTAATTTAAAGCATTTCTATTGATTTAATTTTATTATATTAGTAATAATTAAAAATACTCCATGTACGTATGAAATGAAAAAAGTTTCATTTTTGTAACAAAATTCTGGATTTTTATTCGCTAAAGAATATTCTCAAGAAGTATGATAAATTACGCATAATAATCTTTGTATAAAATATAGTAATAAATTCTCTAAGAACAACCATAAAAAGGAGTTAAGTACCTTATCTCTTAATTTTTTAACTTTGATTAATTTAAACATTAGTATTCTAATTATCAAATATCTTGGGCTTAGAAATAAAGCTAAAAGCAAGATAGTACCATCATATGATTGCTAATTTAATTGTCTCTGACTTTTATTTCACCATTTTTCTCTATTGTTAAATCCTTTCATTGTTTTTAATTTCTCTGAAAGCAAGCAATATTACGATATCTTAGGCTTAGAAATAAAGGTAAAAGAAGATAGTATCATCATATGATTTCTAATTTAATTGCCTCTAACTTTTATTATCACCATTTTTCTCTATTGTTAAGTCCTTTCTTTACTTTTGATTTCTTTGCAAGCAAGATTAAGATTTTTAATATGGGAAAAAATTTTGAAGCCTTGGTTATAATTCCAAATAGAACTTTTGCAAAAGATGAATTGGATTATAAACATAAATACACTTTTATACAAGAAAATATTTAAAACAGTTTTTCTTAAAATTTATTGGATTTGTTTTGATATTTCTCCAGTTAATTCTCAGTCTTATAAATAGGATTGAATTAAATTGGTGTGAAAAAATGAAAGAGAATCTAGGTCAAAATTTATCAAAAGAATAATGGTCTTATAAAAAGGGCTTGCTATTGTTCTTATTCGATAAAAGTGGGTTAAGTCTATAAGGAATTGAAAGCCAAAAAATCATAAATCATGTTTTATTAATCAAAATATACATAAAATATTGAAAGCTAGAGTCGGATAGTTGCTAGAATGTGGATTATTTAGGAGTACTTATATATGACCGAGTACTACCTCCTTCTTGATATTTAATATTACTCCTTATACTGTTTTTAAACCTGTTTTCATTTAATCTATTTATACATAAAATCTTTAAAATGAAAAGTATCTTAAATTTTTAAATTTATTTGTTTTTATTTTTCAAAAAGAATAGAAACATCTTTCGAAAATTTTTTGCCATATTAAAAAAAATTACTCATCATTAAGTGTTGAAGAAAAAGAGGAATTTATTAGAACCAAAGAAATATATCAAATGTATCTTCAGGTGGTAGAAATCAAAAAGAACAGTTTAATCTTCTAAAAGATAATTTAAGTGACAAGTCCTGTATCCTTATACTTGACTATAAGGAAAATTTCAAGTTATCTTATGGTGGTCATGAAGTTGGCCAGGAATTTTACGAAAAGAGACAGATTACATGTTTAGGTGCATATTTAATCTTTAAAAATAATGGATCAGTGTTGAGACATTATATGAATCTATTACCGGAAATATTATCCCATGATTTACCATTTTCTTTTGAGGCTTTGGATCGTATAGTTGGCCATTTAAATGGTTTAGGATACGAATTTGTCAATGTATTCACAGATTTTGGTCCTCATTTTAGGTCTAAAGAGTTCCTTTATAATGCGAAGAACTTATCTGATAAGTATAGTCTCAATATCTCCGTTAACCTTTTTGGTGAGCATCATGGTAAGAGTGAGGTAGATGGAATGTTTGGTAAACTTAGCATGGTTTTTAAAACAATTAATTACAAATATGAAATCAATAATGTTTATGAGCTAAAAGAAGCATTTGAGAATGATTTTAAATTTAGGAACTGGAATGATGTATTCTTTGAGGTTTATGAAAGAAAATGTAGACCAAAGTTTATCAAAAAATTGAAATTTAATGGACTTAAAAAGATTATGTTATTCTTATTTATAAAATGTTCTTGTTTCTTTTCTTATTTGACAAGAATTAATGAAGATTACAAGGAATTTGAACCAAAAGATGAATAAAAAGAAGACATGAGAGAAACATTATATACACCTAAAACATGCTTTGCCTCAAGAATTAAGAGGTTTTTTAATAATAATATACATAAAATATTGAAAGCACGAGTCGGATAGTTGTAAAACTGTGGATTATTTAGGGGTACTTATTTATAGCTTAGGGGCCAAGTACACCCTCCCTCTTGATATTTAATCCTGCGTATTACACTATCTTTAAATTAGCTTTCATTTTAAATTGTTGTATATTTATTATTTTTTAAATAAATTTATAAATTATTATATTTCAAGTATTCATTAGCCTTTTTTTCTTCTCGAAAAGAATAGAACTATCTTTCGAAAGTTTTTTCCTAAACAAATAAATTTAAAGATTATTTTTATTTTATGTATAAATAGGTTAAATGAAAACAGGTTTAAAAACAGTATAAGGAGTAATATTAAATATCAAGAAGGAGGTAGTACTCGGTCATATATAAGTACTCCTAAATAATCCACATTCTAATAACTATCCGACTCTAGCTTTCAATATTTTTTGTATATTTTGATTAATAAAACATGATTATGGTTTTTTTGCTTTCAATTTCTTATAGACTTCACTCACCTTATCGAATAAGAACAATAGCAAGCCCTTTTTATAAGACCATTATTCTTTTGATAAATTTTTGCCTAAATTCTCTTTCATTTTTTCACATCAGTTTACAGGGCTACTACTAATTTGAAAAAATTATTACTAATTCAAATGAAATTATTTTTGGTTATAAAAAAATCATTAGCCATTATAAGGAAAATATTAAATATCCGATTAAATAAACAAAAATACCTTAATTAAATTTATATAATGTAACAAAAATCAATTCAATGCTATCTATCCTAAATGAATACTAATAACGATTTTAGCACCTCCAATTTCATACAAATGAAGCTGATTTATCAAATTCAATAGTTCAGACTATCAGATACCAAAATACTGAGAATGCTAGTGAACAAGAAAATAGTCCTAATACCGTGACTCAAAGGAAAACAAGAAAATCCGTCTTAATTTCTGATATTGTATTAGTAAAAAGTCTTTATTTACGGTCTGTAGAAATAAATGAAATAGCATTAGATTCAAATTTATCAACGTCCGCAGTGTATAAAATAATAACAGATTTGAAAGACAATGACATGAATGAAGAGTTAGTAGCAAACTCAAAAAAACTTCCTGGTCCAAAAAAGTTTGAGAACATGGAATTTTTGCAAGGAGTTGGGAAAGCTATACAGCATGACCCATGTTACACCCAAAATGGTATATTACAAAGAATGGCAAGCAATAACATTCATATAAATCAATCCACAGTATCAAAAACACTTGAAAATTAGATTTAACTAGAAAAAGAGTCAAAAAGATAGCACATAGACAATTGAACCGGATGTTATTGCTCAAAGAAAAGCATACTCTATAAATAAAAGAACTATTCCTGTAAATAGGTTATGTTTCTTAGATGAAACCGGTGTAAATCTCCATACCACTGCTCGTTTTGGGTATAGCCCTAAAAACACTCTTTGTACATCAAATGTGAATTCTAACAAAGGAAAAAATGTATCCTTTTTAGTGTTTATCAACAACAATACTATTTTGAATTATTGCTCAGTTGAAGATGCTTTTAATAGTGATGTGTTTTTTGGTTTTATTTTACAGTGTATTGACCATGGATTTATACGAACAGACAAGTATATTGTCATGGACAACTGCCGGATTCATAAAAATCCGCGCATGTTATCTTACCTGGCTTCTAGAAACTTCAATGTACTCTTTTTACCACCGTATTCTCCCCAATTGAACCCTATCGAGGAGGTATTTTCTTTAATCAAAAGTAGGTATCACCAAAAAAGACCAAGAGCTAAAAATTCTACTGAAATTCAAACTAATATGTTTGAAGTAATGGAAGATATAAATAATGATATTAGTATAATAATTAGTAGGTATTATGACCATATGCAGCACTATTTTGATCTTGCTTTTACTGGAAGTATTTTTGATTAAATAAACTCTATTTTGATTTTCTTCATTATCACGAAACATATTGATTTTATTTTCCTTATAATGGCTAATAATTTATTTATAACTAAAAACATGTTTTTTATAGCCAAAAATAATTTCTTTTGAATTAGTAATGATTTTTTTATAATTAGTAGTAGCCCTGTACTTCAATGCTATTTATAAGACAGAGAACCGTCTAATTAATTAACTGGAGAAATATCAAAACAAATCCAATAAATTTAAGAAAAACTGTTTTAAATATTTTCTTGTATAAAATTGTATTTATGTTTATAATCCAATTCATTTTTTGCAAAAGTTCTATTTGGAATTATAACCAAGGCTTCAAAAATTTTGTCTCATTTGGAAGAAATTTTTTGAAGGAATTACAATGTATTTGGTTGATAAAATGAGTAAATTCTTGAATAATTATGGTTGAAAAGTTCTAATAATTATATAAATAGCTATTTTGGTTGATAAAAATGAAAAATTTCTACGTATATTTCAACCAAATGATATTTTATTTCCAACTATTTCAACCAAAAAATTATGTTTTCTTCAAAAATTTCCTTCCATTTCAAAAAATCTTCAGCAAAAGGTTTAGAAGATAAAACTTAACACCATGCTTAATGTACAAGCTTCATGGTTATAATTAATGGGGAATTTATAAAGAAATTAAGTTCATTAAAGATAAATCTAAGCACAATCACATCCATCGTAATCACATTCTGTGCATAATCCACAGATTTCTAAACTAATAATGATATAAAGTGTGCCAGTTTACCATAAACAGCAAGTTCTTCTTTCTTTTTTAGTAGGACAGCAACCATCTTCTCCGCCTTTATTACTATCAATGGACTTAACTATAAATAAAACTTATAAAAGGGCTGATTAGAATTATTGTTTATTTCTATTGCTGTATTTCCTCCCATCATGGTGCTTGGATATGGTTGCTTGGATTCTGTCATTGAGATCAAAAAATCCGAAATTCACTTTTGATTATAGAAAAACGAAGTGATGATTCAGTTATAAAATTGTAAATATGAGTCCGAAAGTACATTTATTCTTATGGATTTGATAAATGAAATATGATCAATACACAATTGCATATCAAAGAACTTTATCAGAAAAAATGATGAAATGATTACTCAATCGTTAAAGATGAATTATAAGTACATGATCAATGTTTATTTATATGGTCAAATCTCATAAACAACTTTCCAAACAACTATGAAAGCAAGCATCACAACTAACAACATTAACATATTATGAGATACCAAGTAGATGTTATTTCGATACAAAAATATAGATTAAATATTGATGCTACACCTTTGAATATAGAGAAGTTGCAACTATTTTGTAAAATTAATGTATTACTATACTCCTGGACAAAATAAATCAGTACAGCAGTTTAGACAAAATGGAAAATGATAGAACAATAATTTTTACTTATATAGCTTTTAATATATTTTTTAAAGTTATGATAAACATTATTTACATTTACATTTTCATTATTTATTTTAGTTTCTACACCAAAAAATCGAATTTCCGATGGACAAAATATTTAGTTACACACCAAATAAAACCTCATTCAATAACTATAAATGAATAAATTTCAAAAAAATTAAATCAACATTCTAGTTTAGTCAAATTTTAATGTATTTAGAGGGAAAAAGGCAAGAAATAAGAGACTTATACTCGAAATTAAAAGGTGTTAGAGAGACAGCAAAAGAAGCTGATGTTTCACCCGACACAGTGCATAGGATATTACATAATAAGACAAAATCAACCGGAAAACCACTGAGTCGTGGTAAAGCATTAGGCGATACTGAAAGAATGCTAATGAAAAAGTTTTGTATATCAGAAATTCAACAAAGTAAAATCGTCAATACCAAAATATTTGAAGATAACTTTGATTTTAATGTCTCTAGACGAACTATTAGGCGTGAATTGAAAGATATAGGGTTCAAATATGATTTTATTGACAAAAAATACCTTTAAAGAAAGGAAACTTCCTGGAGAGAATCGAATTCGCTAAATATCACATTCGTCAAAATACCAATTTTAAAGATGTGGTGTTTTCTGATGAGAAGAGATTTAGTTTAGATGGGCCTGATAATATGGGGAGTCTATTTTATAAACATAATAAACTACCATTAAACCTGGCAGAATAAAGAGACAAATGGGCAGTGAAGGAGTGATGATAATCGGAGCAATATCAAGTCTAGGAAATCTCAAAATAAAAGTCATTGAGTGCAGCTATACATCTGATGCTTATTGTAATGACTTGAAAAAGTTATTTATGCCATGGTGTAACTCCGAATTTCCTAATGGTAATTGGATTTGGCAGCAGGACAATTGTAGAATACACACCACAGAACTCGTATTAGAAATATTTGATGATCAAAACCTCTATTTTCTTGACTGGTCTTCATACAGTCCAGATTTAAATATCATTGAAAATGTTTGGTGTCTAATGAACTCTTTAGTTTATAATAATAAGCAATACACAAGTATAAAAGAGCTAATTGATGCTATATTTGATGCTGCTTCTAAAATGGATAAAGAAACTATAAAATCTCTATTCGAGAAATTTCCAAATAGATTAATAAAACTGCTAGAGAATAAGGGAAAAAGGACTGGATATTATTTTTTTAATTAAATTATTTTGCTTGAAATAATAAGCTTTTTTGGTGTTAACTATTAGGGTGTCCAAGAAAATGTGACGGTGAAATTTTTCTCCACACCTCGTTTAAAGTGTAATGAATTAAAACCAAAATTGATTATATATAATAGGGATACAATTTATTTATAAATAAGACACACAGTTTTATTTTTTTCAAAATGAATTTTAAAGAAGAATTGATTGAATCATTTAGTACTTAAGATCAGCGTATAATTATTAAATATTTAACTCTACATGGTAAATGCCCTTCTCAAATCCAACAAGAATTAAAGAATACTTTAGGTAATAGTGAAATGTCTCTGAGAACAGTTGAGAGATAGCAATAAAGGTTTAAGAAAGGTGAGATATCGATAGAAGAAGCTCGTGGAAGGCCATCTGAAAAAAGTGATGAAAAACTAGAACTTATTGAAGCTGTTAAAGGACTTTTATTGGAAACCAAAGCTGTAAGTGTGAGGCTAATTAGTGAGAGTTTGAATATTACCAAATCATTAGTGCATCTAATTTTAACTGATGATCTAAAGTTGAGTAAGCTACATGGTGGCTATATACCAATGGAATTGAACGCAGATCAGAAGGACCACAGGGTTCAGGCTTGTATATTTAACCTCTCCAATTATAGTAAGACTAAAGAAAAGCTGAAAAGAGCTCTAACTTTTGATGAAACATGTGTTGTTTGTACATGGCGCCATGGAAAAATCAACTGATGTCCTGACTAGAACCTGATGAAAAGGGACCACAAGTGGCAATTAAAAAACTTTATGGAGATAAAAGGATGTTTCTTTTAGCAATGGACTACAATGGTATCGCTTTTTATCATCTGTGTAGCGAAAAAGAAACATCAATGCTGAGCGCTTAAAATCGATTTTAAGCGAAAAAATTACTATATGGTTAAGCACTAAAAGGTTTTCTAAGTCTATATTTTGATGGATGATGCGCGACCACACATGGCTAAACTCGTACAGGATTTTTTAGTTGATAAATAAATCGAGCAATGGTACCAACCACCATATTCTCCTGATTTTTCGTCATGTGATTATGATTGTTTTGGATTTCTTAAACGTGAGCTTCGTGGGGTGCAGTTTGAAACTTGGCTAGAAATAGTGATTTTAAAATGAATGAATCGAGGGCTGTATCGTGGTGTTAAAAGACTGCCTGAAGGCTGGAAAAGTGTCATTGACAATGAGGGGAACTACACTTAATTATACTAAAATTTTGTCAAATTCTACAAAGTATTTTTTGAGATATAACAAAAAGTTTTTACTGCCACATTTTCTTGGACACTAATAAATATTTTGTCCACCGGAAATTTGATTTTTTGGTGTAGAAAATAAAATAAATAATGAAGATGTAAATGTAAATAATGTTTATCATAACTTTAAAAAAGATATTAAAAGCTATAGAAGTAAAAATTATTGTTCTATCATTTTCCATTTTGTCTAAACTGCTGTACTGATTTATTTTGTCCAGGAGTGTATCAAAATCTAATATTTTCTCTAATTCTATTTTGTGACTAAAGTTGCTTGTTATGTAAGTCAAGTAGTTCATATTAGCACTTTGATAAAGTTCTTTGGCTTCTTCTTCGTGTTTTTCTATCATGGTTAAAGAAATTTTCTATAGGATATCATTTGATGTGCATAATGTATTGATCAAAATAAAATGAAAATGTAAGAAATAAATAGCATGAGTAAGTGTATATTACATACACTCAAATCTTTTAAAACTTTATTATTTTGTTCAATCTTTATATTTGTAAAAACTGAATTTTATATCAATCTTAATTATCAATATATTTAAAAGAAACATCAATATAAAACTTCGTATTTCATCAAAATTTCATAAATAATTAAACATAGACTTGAATAATTATTAGCTATTACATAAGCAGAGACCAGCGCAAATACTTAAAAAGCATGCACAACTAATAATATTAATAAAATTATATGAGTTACAAACTAGCAATAATATCATTACAAAGGTAATTATCATAACAATTACATTTACAATTACTACAACCAGAATTCAATTTACGAACAGGAGCTGGACTAACTGTTATTTCTTAAATTATCGGGTTATACTATTCATATTGTTACTAGGATATGCCGCCGTTTCTTCCATTTTACAAAATTTTATTCCAATCAAAACCCACGTGGCTGAGGAGTCATTCCAATTCTGATCAAAACATGAGCATTCAACCTTAAAACCATTTTTTCTGGTATCAAAAATATAATAGCGTAAATGACTGATTATAAGTCCGGGGTAAACTCTGAAATACCTATTTTTTAAAGTTTGACCTTATTTTTTGAGATATGCAATTATTTAAAAGTATTTTGATCTATAAATTTATCTCAAAAAGGACCAAAACATCATTTCTGAGTTTCAGTATTTTTGTTATAAGTTCTGGACCTTGTAATCGACATTTATGATGCTTGCTGTATATTCCAAAAACTATTTTTTGTTTGTAAAACTCTAGTTACATAAAGCGAACAAGTCACCCAACATGCTGCCATACTAGAGAAATTAAGCAGAAAAGAGAATTTACCAGCTAGTAATACAATCATTTAATGCCATATTATTACAGCCTATACCATTACCTCAATATTTACTGTGAGTTATTGCACTTGGTTTGATATCTACTATATGAGGTTCTATAAAAATTAAAATTTGTTAAGGTAGTTGCTTTCTTTCATAGTTTTTCTAGTATAGTTTTCATTTATAGTTTTTCTAGGATAATTTTCTTCATTCATTTTTTGAGATTTTTCTTTTCTGAGCTTCTTAATGCAATTTTGTGTAACACAGGGCTTTTTTTTCTCTTTCTGAAGCAAATGCGTTCTACAGCATAGCGTTAATTAAACATATGTCAAGTCGTTCCATATCGTGTTATTTTTGTTTTTAAAAACGCTGTTTGTGCAACCAAATCCTTGGCTATAAAAAACCTAATCAAACTACTCAGAAAAATAATGGAGGGGAAAGACAGTTACGAACTTATTCATTCGATATGCATAAGAGATAACTTGCAACAACAATAGTTAATTATTTGGATCGGATTGGTGCTTTTATTCATCTTCTATCTGCTTTTTAAACTTCTCGATACTTTTATCGAATAAAATGGTTAATCACAAAGGTAGGATAAGCTAGAAATAATTTTTATTGATTTTGATCTAAGAATTCATTCAATTCTAAATCTAATAAAATTCTTTGTTTCACTTTGAAGTATTTTGTCAAGTTTTCTATTTGCCATTCATCACACAGGGCCAATAATCTTTCTACTCTTTCACGATCTTCTAGTTTTTGAAGTTTAACAGAGGCTTTTTGATAATATAGATAATGTAATATCATTTCAATCCCTTCCTTATCTACATTTTCTACTTTGATGAAATCTATGTTGCTATCTTTAAAATTGGTCTTGAATAAGTTGAGAAAGAACTTAGAATGTAAGGATAAGAAATATTTATGGCATTGTATTTCTTCATCTTTTATTATGATTTTAAAATCCGAGTTTTCAAGATTGGTTCTAGAATCTTTCTTTTTGAATTTGAGCTTTTTTAATTTAACAGCCAATGATTCTACTGTAGGATGTATATAAGTGGTTGTTAAAGTGAAGGTTACTTGATCCCCATCTTTAATTCTGTTGGCTAAATAATTCATAAACATAAGTTAGTCTACTTAATATATACCAACTGTCTTTTTTTGAAACAGACATATTATTATAACAGGTTACGTTGCACTTAGAAAGTTCATATGTTTTACCGTATTCTTCTAATACTGAGATTTTAAATAAACTATTAAAATAACGAGTTTATTGATTACCCATCTAGAGATAGACAATGTATTATTTTCGTTCCATTCACTTCGACTTTATTATGCGTTCCATATTTTGAAATAATGGATATTTTTTCGGTTTTAGTGCTCATTAATCAGAGTTTGATTCTTTCTGTGAAAACAAATGGAAGGAAATTTTTGAAGAAAACGTAATTTTTTGGTTGAAATAATTGGAAATAAAATATTTAAATATCATTTGGTTGAAATATATTTTTTATTTTTATCAACAAAAATATTAAAACTTTTCAACCATAATTCTTCAAGAACAGTGATGGGAGATGAAACTTCATGATTTTTATTAACAAATTTCAGTGAAATTTCATTAAAAACTTAACCTCTTAATAACTTTTTAAAAAGACATTATATCGATTTGGGATCTTTATTTATGATACAAACACACCATCTAAACCTATTTTTGTCAAAAAATATTAATTATTTTTTTCATACTATGATGTTTTGTAATTTACTGCAAAAACTGGTTGAGTTTAATTTCAACTCATTGACTAGAAAATTTTTCAAAAAAATGGCAGGAGGAAAAAAGTCAATAAGCGTTGAATGGAATCACTTTAATACAGGGCTATGACTTAATTTAGCTTGGTATCAATCAATATAAAATCATTATGAAACAATATAATGCATCAATATAGCTCCAGTATCAATTAATATAAAATGTAACTTTTTTAATATAGCTTCAAAATTTTAAATATAATCCAACTTTTCAAAATATAACTCATATGCATAATTTTTAATATGATATGATGATTTAAAAAGACAGTATTATTTAATATTGGTTTATTTTTTAAAAATAATGTCATTAAAATAACTAACCCTAAAAATATTAATATTTTGTTTATTGGATCTTAATTCAAATTTTGAAGCTATATTAAAAAAGTTACATTTTATATTAATTGATACTGGAGCTATATTGATGCATTATATTGTTTCATAATGATTTTATATTGATTGATATCAAGTTAAATTAAGTCATAGCCCTGTAAAGTCATACATAATGGTAAGGAAGAGGAAATGTAAGCACTGTAGCCACTTAAGAGAACCTTTGATTACAAGATTGAAAAAGTACATTTCAACTTGAAGGTTTAACTGATAAAAGTAATTAAATAATTTAACAATTAGGGAACAAGAAAAACAATAATAGATTGAATATGACTGATTCAACAAATTCTACTGTAGATTTAACATCAAATGCTGATTCAATCAAAGAATTTAATGATCAAGATTTAGAATCAATCTCTCAAGTACAAAGTCTTTCTACTTCAATCAATAATGAACAAAGCTTGATAACCAAATATTTAGATTTTAACAATGAAAGAAATCAAGCTCCTCTTGAACACCTTCAATGTAAATGGATGTACAATTCTGGTATAGCGCTTTAACCACAGAAGATCCATATTTTATAGAGTTTGTTAAAGCTTTAAAGCCAACTTATAAGCCTTCTGATAGAAAAAAGCTATCAAATAGTTTATTAAACACATATTATAGCGATTCCTATAAAACTGGATTGGAAAAAAGAAAAGACGCTGATACAGTAGGAAGTTTAATGGACAGTTGGTCAAATGAGGGTATAATTAACGTCATCATTACAACACCATTGCCGCTTTTGTATAAAAGCGTTTTAGTAGGTGGTAATAGACAAATTACTGAATATATAGCCTCCCAAATTGAAACCGTTATTAAAGATATTGGTGATGAAAAGGTTGGGAGTTTTATATCGGATAATGGTGGGAATTATACAGTAGCAGCTCAAGTTATTAAAGATAAGTACAAACATGTAGAA
>NIPM01000948.1:0-36704 GCA_002738285.1 Holacanthella duospinosa | reverse complement strand
CTTAGGGCGAATGTGTCTTAGGGTGAAAGCGACTTAGGGCGAATGTGTCTTAGGGTGAAAGCAACTTAGGGTGAATGTGTCTTAGGGTGAGTGTGTCTTAGGGTCTTAGGGTGAAAGGTCGGTGGGCGGTGGAAAGTCTTTGGTCGGTGGCTTTAAGGGCGGTGGGGGGGATTTACCCTACCGTGCTATCTACTCCGTCCCCATCCCGTTTGCGTCTTTCTCAAAAATTCGACTCACCCGTCCCCGTCTTTTCATAATAATCAACTCACCCGTCCCCATCCCGTTTGCGTCTTTGTCAAAAATTCGACTCACCCGTCCCTGTCCCGTCCCCGTCTTTTGAGAGAAAAAAGGGGCCCCGTCGTTGTCCAAACCCGTCCAGACGGGGACGGGAAAGATAGGATGCCGAACACTGGTTGAGTCAGCCTCAACACTAGGTGAGAAGCGGAGTGAGGTTAGCTGAAATGGGAGAGTAAAAAAAAAAAAATTCTTACATATTCTGCATGGATCGGTACTCAATTTTTATCTCGGTACTCAAAACTCATTGCCTTGGTCGGGTGACATATGTGGGCATAGGTGCCGAGGATGACCAACTAAATGAGAAAACTTTTGCAGAAACACTATTCAGTTTATCTTATCTACTTTTTTTTGTAGAATGCAACATCAATGCTGTTAAAATTAGTAATCTTGAGTTCAAAGGTTAGTTCAACGGATACTTAAACATTCTAATTTTTAAATGGTTTATTTAAGATCTCCACACAATGATGTATTGTTTTTATTATTACAAACTTTTAGTTTTCAGAAGGAGATTATTTCTATATATTGTACCCTTTCACCTTTTATTTTTTCCTAGATAAAAGAAGCTCTTCACCAACGCTAAATACGTGCTCACTATAGTTTAAAACCACCCAAAACGGAACATTAAATATGTTGTAATATTAAGATGTGTTGTGGTGGTCGGTGGACGCAGAGTACACAGTAGACCGGAACTGATGACCCACCCAGAGGTCACTAGGGTTTTCCGGAATAATTGGAACAACTTCGGTGATCGAGATTTTGTTTAAGAGTTTAAGAGTTTGGTTTTATTTAAATATTCAAACTGCTCGTTTTTCGAGTTGAGAAGAGAGAGACGATGGTGACCTTTTTTGGACTGAGTCCCGTTTTCTAATTTNATTTTCGGTGATCGAAACTTTGCTTAAGAGTTTAAGAGTTTGGTTTTATTTAAATATTCAAACTGCTCGTTTTTCGAGTTGAGAAGAGAGAGACGATGGTGACCTTTTTTGGACTGAGTCCCGTTTTCTAATTTCAGTTTTCATCTTATAGTTTTTGCTAAAAAGGCTTCTCCGGGCCAGAAGAACGACGCTCCCATTGCGGATTGGTTAAAACCAACATGCAATGCGAAGCTACCATCCTCCCGACCCAGATACGCACGTGGAGATATCATTGATCTCTACATGGTATTTTTGTTTAGTGCTTTTCTGTCTGGTAACCGAGCCAGGGAGAGTATAACCCAATATTAGTTTTATTTTGTTGTTTTTCTTGGGGCAAAAGGACATTGTCCCCATCGAGGATTGGTTGAAACCAATCGGCAATGCGAACTCGATGTCCTTCTGACCCAGTCACACACATGGAGACATCATCGGTCTCCATGGGGTTTATTTGTTGGGTATTTCCTTCCCGAGTAACCGAGCTCGGGAAGGAGTAGGCAAAACATCCCTCCCTGCTCACTCTTTCACTTTTTGATTCTAAAACTACTATTTAAATAATTTTTAGAAGTCACTATTATAGGCTAAATAACTAACCGTGAAGCGGAATTATGATGATTTGTATCTCCACTAGTCACTATCACTTTCACTGGCATACCGAGTCGGTAAGCGCTGGGGTTTAAGAAACTGGGTTGTTTCTTTTGTTGAGTGTATGTTACTACACTTTTACGATACGGTATCCTGAAGTGATATTGTTACGAGTTATATATAATTTTAATATTTGAACACGCTTATTATTTTTATTATTTTTTCTTTTTTGTCATTTTTTGTTGATTTTCACTTAGTATAGTTATAAGTTTAATTCTAATTATTGGTTAGTGATTCCTACTGACACAAGTTAATATTCATTTTCCTTATTTTTAATTTATATTCTTAATACTATTAATGTGTATATTCTAAAGGTGGGTTATTATTGAAACTCGAATTACTAATTACTGTAAATATTCTTAGTAATTTAAACTTAATTTGCAATATTGTTTTACAATTTTATTTTTTGTCTTTTACTGTTGACATCCATTTTATTTGAATGCTTCTGTGTATGAGTAGCCGTCCCTGTTTACTATTTTGATTTTGTTTTTGAAAAGGGTCCGACTGAGCGCTTGATGTACACAAAAAACTATATTGACTAATATTATATTAACAATGATCAAAGGGTTGTAATTATAATAAGTGCCGTATTTTGGTTGTGGGAGAGGTATATAGCCGTTATGAGGGGAGAGAAAAAAAAGAGAAAAGTTCCCGTTGTTATATAAGAATTACTGGTTCCATTGTTGTTGGATTCATATTTATATCGTTCTGAGGGATAAACGTGGAGGTAATTGGAACTGGAGTTGTCGTGGTCAAATTGAGTGGATATGGGTCCGCTTCCATATTATCGTCAGAATCTTCTGCAGTTGTAGTAGTGACAAAGTACGAGTACATATCAAGCATTTTAAAATTATTATTAATTGACGAATAAATCGACAAACCAACAACTAAATAGTCTCAAAACTCATCCTTGGACCAGGACGCATGACATCATGGAGTGACTAACCGCAGAGTACGCACTACCAGGACGATAGTGAGGATACATCAAAGCTGGAAACAGCTGATTTCATCATTTGAAATTTATACAAGCTAAGTCCGTATAATTTAGTATATAAATAGACCAGGGTTACTACCTAGCCTATCATTTACATAAAAAAGTCGAAGATACTAGCACTTTGTGATATTTATCTAGGCTGGGACGTCCCACTATCAAAATCATCAAAATCACCAAAACAGGGATAAAAGTGAAAACGACAGGAAACAAAACACCAACATTGAGGCAAAGTAACAACGACTAAAAACTCCACCATACGGATCAAAGCCACTGAAGCATAGGAAATTCCCTCATCCGCAGCAACGATTCTCCGTGACTGAATAAGACAGAAAAAGCTGTAAATAGCTGATCAACAAGCTAAGTCACTTTTATTTAGTATATGAATAGACCTAGGTCTAGCTCGCCTAATATAACTTATTGGAACCAAAGATACTAGCACAATTGTGATTTTATCTAGACATGTTAACATCTCCAACGAGAACGTACAACACTATGTCGCAGACGAAAATGGATGACTTCCTCACTCCCACTAGCAAAAAAATAAAACAGGAAGAATGTCCAATGTCGGAAGAAAAAGCTTCAAGCGATACCCAGGAAGAACGCAAAGAACCAACAATGAGAGACCTCCTTAATCAACTGCTACAGAAACAGGACGACACAAACAAAGAAATAACTCAAATTAGAAAAGATGGGACTTCCCAAAAGGAAATGTCACAAATAATCTTACCCCGTCTAGACAAACTCAAAATGGAAGTAGAAAACCTAAAAGCTACCGTCGTAAAGCAAGACAACTCTATCCAAATCTTGCAAAGAAAGACAGCCGCCGACGAAATCGAACTCTCAAAAATTAAAGGTGAACAGCGAAACATCCATGAAAAACTTAAAGAAATCAAGAGAAATCTCAAAGAACCTCCAAAATACCTACCTCAACCCAGCAATTTACA
Organism: Holacanthella duospinosa; assembly: GCA_002738285.1. NCBI lineage: Eukaryota > Metazoa > Arthropoda > Collembola > Poduromorpha > Neanuridae > Holacanthella > Holacanthella duospinosa. The sequence goes on along the minus strand of NIPM01000948.1, from coordinate 32,916 downwards.
AAACGACCGATTAATTGCTTTTGCAAACCAAGGGAACATCATCATACATGGACTCGGAGATACATCTGACGACCCAACCTTGCTAACCAAATCAGTTGATCATCTATTCAAAATTACGATGAAATTGGACGTCCAACACGACATTCCAATCAAAATGGGAAAACACGGAAATAAATCAAGACTACTAAAAGTATACATCCCATTACCATCGGATCGGGTCAAAATTTTTCAAGCAGCTAAGACATTAAAAGGATCAAATATTTTCATACAAAGAGACCTCCCGTTGTCTATTAGAATTGAAAAAAGAGAAAGAAGACAACAAAGAAGACTCAGAGATGGACANCAAAGAGACCTCCCGTTGTCTATTAGAATTGAAAAAAGAGAAAGAAGACAACAAAGAAGACTCAGAGATGGACACCAGGACTCAATATGGAAGAAAACTAGGGAATCGATGAACCAAAATAACAGTCAAAGCATTTCTCAATCCTGAGNTATGGAAGAAAACTAGGGAATCGATGAACCAAAATAACAGTCAAAGCATTTCTCAATCCTGAGGAATTGGCATCGCAATCAATAACAAAGAAAACACCAATATCAGAACAATCCCCAACATCCCTAACTCAATATCAATATTTTACTACAATATAACAGGTATTAAGAATAAAAACCAACTGTTTTACGAGGAACTGGCCATAGCGAACCCATCTATTTTTTGTCTCACCGAAACAATGAGTAAAGCGACGGAATTCAACCACTACCTCCTTAATGAATACAAAAAATAGTAATTCCAGCAAAGCAAAATCCTAGAGGACGACCGTACGGAGGAATTATAATAGGATGGAAAAATAACCTTCACCAAAACTTCGAGATCATACAGATGACGTCATCCACAGTCTTCGCGAAATTCAATCCGCCACAATATTGGGAAGTCCCTCCGTTTATAATTGTGCTAATGTACATCCCTCCGAACAAAGCATAATAACCTTCTAAAATTGTCTTACATCTTCTTCTACACCTTATCTTCATAAGATGCAGAAAAAAAACAAAAAAAAGTAAGAATTGCAAAATTAGTTTGATAGAAAGTGGGTTTACATTGTTGTAACTCGAGTATGCGGGTGGTTATCCAATAAACTTCTCCTTGAGTTGTGGTGCATTTTTGTGCATCTACAAGACAGTGGTCGAAGAACTGTGTGTTGGGAGCTGAAATAAGACCAGATGTAGGGTTAACATCAAGAATAAGTTGGCGAATACAGTAATTTTTTGCAGTAGTAACTTTCACTGTGAGCCAGTAATGTTCCGTTGAGGGCCAGTTTTGAGTACATATGGTATCGGCTGAGGATTTTGTTAGTCGTTCACTTTTAAGGGTTGTGTTAGTTATAAACATAAATTCACATTTTGTACGAGTGACAGCATGTTTAATATGAACGTATTTTTGGGTATGTTGACCCCAGAAGAACACTTGTGTGTGACTTTGGGTTTCTTTGGCCCAACATTCATAAGCATGAATAGTTAGGTCAATATGTTGATTGGCTCGTAAATTTGCTGAAACAATCCTTGAATAGAACGTTCCGAAGTTACTTGTACCATGTAGTGGAGGGAGTTTCCAAAAAGTTCCAATTACCCAATCCGTATGTCGCTGAAGAGGGCCATTGGTACGTAGTTGAGATATTCCTATATCGGGACGTTGAATTACTGGGAGCAATTGATACATGGTGAGATTAGTGATAATGGTGGCATTGAATAATTCAGACACATTGGCAAATGGGATTGGAGACAGGTCGATGATAATAGCCGTGGTTGAAGATAGGAGAGTTATGGTAGAAAGTGCAGTTAAAGCCCAAAATGCATCGTATGACTAAAGAACAAAATAGTTTGAATTAATATTGGGTTTTCTAGTATTTCTATGGATTATGAGTGCTAATACGTAAGAGAGTTAAATTCTTAGTTTAATTTGAACAGGTACCCAAAGTATAAGCTGAACAAAAGAAGGTCGAACTACTTGGATAGTCTCGTAAACCTTTGTTATGATCATATCCATCTGTTGTCTTATGCGACGACACGGTTGATTATGATGACTAGCATTAAGCCGGTCAGTATAATAACTCTGAACTCGCCCAAAACCGATGTGATGACTACAACCAAGGGTAGTATATTGATTGTACGTAACTAATGTAAAACCTAACAAAGGACAATAGAGATATTCAGGGGTAAAATAGCAATTAGAACTTCTGCTATTACGCAGTTCACAAGTGCGAGTAGTGGAGGTGTCTGGAATATTAACCAACATTATTCCTAGATTAGACCAGCAACGACCACTATCATATTGTGGCGCGGTGTTCATTTTCACTGCATTAATAATGTTCTATAGCCTGATGTGGGAATATGGGAATGAATGATTACTAAACTCCAATAGCAATAAAGGAGACGATTTGCTTTTGCCCAATGCTGGATTCTACTTTCGATGGAGCCGGGCAGGTTCTTAATAGGACGGGATGTATCGGGGTTAGTTCGGTTAGGTGCTAGACTCTAGAGTTGTACTTGATCTACTCTCTACTCTCTTTGTGGAGCACTGGGTCCTAACACTAGACTCGGAAATCCGGATTGGTTTCCAAGTTCCCTGCGGATCTCTCATACTAATCCCCGCGGTGTTCTAATACCGTACCCGGACCTCCGGGGTGAACGGTGGTTGCCAATTTGCTTGAGTCCCCTAATGTCTCCGTGGGTTCCTGATGTTACCATGGGTATCCCTGACCTCCCTGCGGGGTCTTAAACTCCCGTGGTATCCTAGACTCCCGTGGGTTCCTGACTTCCCTGCTGGGTTCTCACTATCCCGTGGTATCCCCTATCCCCCGTGTATCCTTTGGTACTACTACCCGGATNCTAGACTCCCGTGGGTTCCTGACTTCCCTGCTGGGTTCTCACTATCCCGTGGTATCCCTTATCCCCCGTGTATCCTTTGGTACTACATACCCGGAACTTTCACTCTGAGGATCTCTAATACCGCGGATCTCCAATACTGTGGGTCTTCGATACCACGGATCCTTAATACCGGGTCTCTGATACCACGGATCCCTAATACCGGGTCTCTGATATCACGGATCCCAAATACACGATCCCTGATACTGTGGGTCTCCGCTACAGCGGATCTCCAATACCGGGTCTCTGATGCCGCTGATCCCTAATACTTACGGGAAACCAACTATCCTAACTGGACCATGGGACGGATAATCCTGAATACTCTTACCCGGGCGGTTCCTCTTACATTACACAGAACTCATGAGTTACCTCCTTCCAAAGTTGATGGGGTTGGGTTATAATGGCTCTCTGACCGGCAGCAAAGCCTCCGGAGCCATCAATCAAACCAATGAGGTCAATACTGTTGTCTCCGAGGCCACCGGTGTACCGGTAGACGTGTGAACACAGAGTGACTTCCGATGGATGATTCTCCCGCCTTAGATGTTAGTTTGCCACGCGGGACTTTCCCTCGACCTTAAGCGGGGGCAGAACCCCGGTGAGTTCTCGGTCTTCCCCGAAAGTACACAATGGTAACACACTTACAATTTACGAATTCCTAATGTTGGCTCGGTGAAACCCCTTTCTCTCAACGGATCCGGAAACTGGTACCCTTAAGGCACTAAACAATGCGCAACAAAGTCCACTTCACTAGTCCTACCATTTACAAAAGAAAGCTGATTTATTTGTCAAAGTTGTAACTCAAGAGTAATGAACAGAAGACTTACAATTAAAGTGAAATGAGCGTAAGCAATAGTCCTAACGGCACGCCTTCCACAATTTTACTCACCCTCTCCTCTCTCGCCACCGGCCAAAGTAGGACTGCCCCAACCCTCTCCCGAGACATCAGCGAATCTTCTTATTTAAGCATTCGCCAATACCACGAAAGCGGATGGCGAGTTCATTCCTTCTATGGATTTGTATGAGTCTACTCCTTAGTCCGTAAGACAAAGGAATAGGTTCATAAAAACCCCTCCCATCTGTTTCCTTTACAAAACCTCAGAATACCCGGATGCCCGAATAATGACCGGATTTTTCTTCACGCCACAATATTCACAACTGTGACGAAGTTGAGTAGAGGTTGACAAAATATAAAAACTAGCCGGTTCAAGATAGATAAAAATATGTCGCAAATAGAAATTAACGACTGTTGTGTTAACCGCAACAGGTCAATACAACGTTTCTCCGTCCATGAGCATTTCAAGGGTTGTTCCCCACAAGTTAACTTCTTTTTGAATGAGACGTTGGGCCGGTTGAGTAGGAGAATATTTCCGGGAAATCATAAAGTTGCACTTGTCTTCGTCTAACAGGTTGGGATCTACAGAAATATTTATACCGGTCAAGGGATATTCGGGAGTCGATGGTTTAGACCATAATTCTGTCACTTGATAGCACTCGTAAGCAGAGAATTCCGTTGAAGGTTTCATATTGGACCATAACATAACTGCGACAAAAAAAGCACTATCCATTTTGAGTGGACATCCTTTATTATGCGCATATAATGCTCCTAAACCCCAACGAGCGCAAGTAACATTGATATACTCAGTGTCTGGAGCTCGATCTTGAGGATTCAGTTCCAAACGTGCTGGCATAACGTAGGATCCATAAGCATCTGGTTCTGGAATTTTTTGTAGAACGATACTAGAGGGGTTTATAGAAGTTTGAACATAGCAATGGCAGAGGTGAAGCATAAAAACAAAATAGCGTGTAGAGGTCCGTGTGCATACATCTAAAGAAAATAAAGAAAGCGTTATTTAAGAATGAGTGCAATTTCCTAATTGAGCAAATAAGATTGGTTGATCGGATCCTGAGCTAAGATGTTCATTCAGTGAACCAAATTGCATACTGAGGGATGTCGTATGGTATAAATTTTTCCAAGACGTATTTGGAGAAACTTTAACGATACCTACGGCAACACTGCAAGTATAGTTATGGTCGTACGAGTAAATCGTTAAAAACAAAGATGGACAGGATAAATATTCGTTCGATAAAAAACAACGATCAGCTTTCTGTGTGTTATACGTACATTGGTTTGAATATAGTACGCTTGTCGGGGATAAACTTTGCAAAAGAATACCAAATCGAGTTTGAAAAAATATCCATCTCGATTCCCTAAGAAACACTGAGCATCGTAGTTGAATAAATTTTTATTGACAATTTGGTTATTGCCTAAATCTACTAAATGGAAAAGTTGAAAATAATAATGCGTAATATTTAACGACGTTATGCTGGACTCGGTGGATCGGGATTCCAATCTGACCAAATATTTGATTTGGTGCTGATACGGTGTAACCAGGACTGATGCCAAATTGCTGATTTAGCTTCAAAAAATCGAATAGTGGTGTTGCTCGGGGTAATAACCTTTGTTAACATAGTATAAAATTCCTCATAAGTTAATTGAACTATGGCCGGTACATCCAATATAGTTAATATCGGTTGTGTGGAAACATGAAGGGCAGTTTTACGAAAACGTTTTACATTAGTGAAACAGTGGTAACCGGTATGGGGGGAATTGGTGAGGAATTTGGAACAAATTTCAACCGGGACTAAAAAGGAGGGAGTGTATAGTTGTACACAACCAAAATATTGACGATAAAGGATACGTAAAGTTCAGAAGGGGTTAGTTATTGGATTTCGTTGGGTTTGCACGTTATGTAATAAAAAGTTTAGGTTTTTTGAATATTCCATTACATTTCGGAGGGTGAATGGGATTTGAGGGGATAACTTGATTGGTTTGGGTAAGGATCGGGTTGGGGAATAATACGGAGGAGGCGATAGTTTAGATATCCAATTATTAGATTGATATCGTTTTAGGTGGGATAAAATGACTTCAAGATCGATTGACGGAAGCGCTTTTTCATATGCTGGTATGAGTGCAGAATATAAATCATGTTTTTCTTTGGACATAACTTTAATAAAATCCGGTAAAAGCGTAATGAATATTATATAATTATAATTTAAAGACATGTTATTGATACTCTATATTTTTAAAATTCTTCAGAATCAGCAAACAAGTTCTGGATAATGAAGTGGGGTATGGTAAGCAAGTGTATGAATAGGTGTTGACGTTAAGCTGTTAGAAGGAAAGTTATCTAAATTACTAATGCTAGAAATAACAGAATTTGATGATAATATCGGCTGTATAACTGAAAGAATTATGCTTTTGTTGGGTTCTGGGTAAGCACTTAGATTGGTGTGAACTCGAGGTGAAGAAGAAGCACTAGTGGTACTAAAAGTGGTACCACTGGGAGAACGGTTAGAACTTGATGATGAAGGGCCAAATGAATACGGAACTAAAGAAGATGTAAGCGGTGTAACGGTAGAAAAAATGGTAGGTAACTGGGAAGCTTCAGGTATTGGAATATGTTCTTCAATACGGTCTTGATGGGCTCGTGCTAACACTGGATCACTTGAAACAAAAAAGTTGATCTCATTATGGTTGTAAACAGGTAGACGACACTGCAGAAAATAACTTGGAATTTCCGCGTCACCATATGATAATAAAAATAATGCCTTACTAATGTCGTTTTCTATACAAAGTAAAGCGCACAAAAAGTCAGTATCGCGGTTGGCTTGCTGTTGGAGCAAGTAAAGTTCGTGATCGGATATCCCTAATGGAGTGGGAGATTCGCGGCGGAGGCGACAAGTAATCAAATCAATAATGTGATGTCGCGCGTACAGATTAAAGTTAATTTCATTAATAGAATTTATGTCCAACAAAATGAAGTTGATTTCTGTTACTGTCTCATCTGTATAAACAGGTGATGCAACTGGAGGTGTAGGCGATATTGAATTGTCTCGATTTGGTGACTAACCTGGTTGTATAGGTGGAAATTCCGGAAAATGTACAGTAGGAACAGAAAAATTTTGGTTTACCGTATGGTCCTCCCAAGCTTCGTCATCAGAAATAGGGTCTAAATCCTGTAAATGAACAAGAGTTAAGTTATGACTCAAAGTTTCATGGTGTTCTTTATCTCTGATCACATATGGGGTTCCAGTGGTGATATAAGGAGTTAAAGGTTTGGTTGTAACTGAGTATACTGATGGATTGAGGACTAAAGGAATTGGTATAGAAGAAATTTCAACGGGATTCACCTCAGTAGGAGAATCTAATAATTGATCAATGGGCACTAGAAGTTCACTTTCACTGAGTCTCCAAAGTGAAACTCGAAGCTCCCGACGTGGTGCTGATGTAGGATTAGAGCCAGCACTAGTATTGTGTACCAAAGAACTTACTGTTAGGGTTCCAGTAGGTGGTGACTCGTCGTCTGAAACTAAATCCACTAGTAACGGGACACTGTCAGTTTCGGAAACTAATGTTATGTCATCGGAATGAGTCTCCGATGGTGGAACAGGTGGAGAGTCAACTATGGTAATGACTGTAGGAATACATAGATTGCTTGTTTAACTGGACTCGGGTGCTGAGATTATGCTTACAGAGTCAATTGTAATTGCCTGAGACTCGGTTGAAGATTGATTGATTATTACAGTTTCAATACATTCACTTACATGGCGCATCATATCGTTCTCAAAAGTGCTAGCACTTGGCGCTAGAGTGTTCACGTTCGGTGGAATATAGGATAGCGAATCAGAGTAAAGAGTGGGTAGATTAAATCATGTTTTTAGCCAGTGACGAACTAAGTCAAAGCGCTGTCGCTTGGCGATAAACTCGGGAATTAAATCTGTAGGTGCAGAAAATTTCTGTGCGCAAAACGCGCCTGTCCGTTTCTTACCAGTTTTTCGTAAATTCAACGAACGTTGTCTCAACGATTTAATACAGTCACTTACGCGAAGGTCATCAGATAGATATGGTGTGATTTTCTTGATCCGAGACACTGGTGTTACCTGTCGTCGATCAGGAAACCTAGCAACTTTCTACTGGGGTGGAGAGAAAATAGTATTTTTGTCTTCGAGTTTGATAATTAATACTTGTGGAGGCGCTCGAGAACTCTGATTTTCAGTTTTACCTTGGAGAACTAAGGTACCATTTGTACGCATTTTAGATGGTTGCACATTAGCTAATGGTATAAAGTGCGGATTAGTAAATGTATGAAAATCATGAACATCTTCAACAACATAACCTAAATTAGGTAACGGAGGAAAACCAGGCGCGTCATAAAAACCAAAGTCAAATGATTTGCGAGTCACGTCAACAAACATATGTTCAGCATTGTCTGGTTGGCGCACTATGACACAATGAAATTGCTCACAAATAGCTCAAATTTGAATTTTTGACAATGTTTTCCACTGTGGATAATACACCCCTATTCTATTAATAATAGTGTAATGTAATAGAAATGTCAGTCGGGAACTGTAGAACAAGGATTGTCGCAAATAATCTTTGATAGAATCAAATTCAGGGCGCCAATTACAGTAGAATGATTCAATTAACTGAGTATATTGTGTTTCCATTTGATTATAATAGGAATATTGTACTGACCAATTGGTTCGGCATTCAACATCGGACCAGCGCACTGTGGGAAACACATTCTGAACGGTTTCAAACACAGATGTTTGAAGAACTAAGAATTTTTCGGCTAAATTTTGAAGGTTATCACCTCCAAACCCGATGAACAAAGTTGGTATTTTTGGTTCATATGGATTTGTATACTGACTTACACGTTTTGAATGATGAGTGGACATGGTACGTAGCACGTTGGGTCTTTAACAGAGAATGAGTTTTAATTAGTTAATTGGTTAGCACTAAAGTAACTTGTAATGAAAGCTGTATAAGCGAAGAACTAGATAGAATTTAACAAGCACTTTGAAATAAATTGTAGAATTGTTTAATGACGTTCGTGCAATAGTTTGGCTAACAAAAGAGTACGTGAACCGGGTGTCGTTGTCGGAACTGTAACTTGTATATTTTGCCATTTTGGACAGGAGCAAACGGAAGAGTACGTAGGTGGATATATAAGCGGTTTCGTTTCAAAGGAAGGAGTCAATGATGGATATACTGGTTTAATGGGCGCATGGTTCACAAGAAATACGTACTGGCAACTCGTTATTTAAATCGGAGTTCTCCGATCCCTGAGGGGCCGTAGCATCGGTATGATCAAGGGATAACATTTCTATTTCGTGAATTTCTATCACTTGGGGAGATGATTTTGAACATTTAACCGTGAGTAGATTCCACAATCGAACTCGGTAGCACCAGAACACTTTCGTTACAATAAGTAACGAACCAGTACTGAATAATCCTAACGCTACTTGTATTAGTAGATGTTGAATCGGATCGAAGGTGAGCTGTTTCAAATGTTAGGGAACTCCTAATTCTTCGAAAGAAAGAGGTCTACCTTTCATACGAGTAGTAATAATGTTATCAAGAGCGGATGGAGCCTGCATTTGTGTTATTAAAGAGTAGAGAGTTTGGAGACCGGAAACTTCTTGGAGATTATAAACACCGATACTGCTAAATGCAATATCTGGCATAGATATATTATTTTTGTTTGCATAAGCCAATGGTAAAATGGGGACATTTAAGAGCATAGGTTCATCACTGATTAAAAGAACTAAATCAGTATCTTCAAGATCGAAGTAAAATGGTGGAGATGGGCACAATGTACGGGTTGGTTCCATGAGAATTTTTTGAGACAACGGTTGTAAATAACCACTTAATATTTGAGAACCAAGTTGGAAACGTATTTCGGGTTCGCTATAGCACGTTTCAATATTTGTAAGGTTACTGATGTCTACAAAATGATATTGGTTCACTTCATGACATTTGAAGATAGATAAAATATTCCCATTGGAGTATACAGCGCACGGTGTTGGACCTAAAAGTGTACGAACAACATGTGTTGGACTGCCTACTTCAGCTAAAGACCGTGCTAGCTTTGATGTTTGTCGTTGTGCATTACAAACTTGTCGAGCTTGTAACTGCACGTTGGCCGCTTGTGTTTTATTAATTATTTCGTATACAAATGTGAGTTGTGCGTTAGACTGCGCATCTGAGATAACTGGCGGCTTAAACTGTTTGAATATGCAGACTGTAAATCATTATGGTAACGAGGCAGGTTTGAAGAAATTTGTCGCTGGGATTATTATTGCGAGGGATATACTCGGGTATTTGGCGGTATACGTGTGCGATATTTTTGTGGTTGAATTTAGTTTCATCCGGGTTGTAGTCAGCAAGACCTTCGCCTAAACCTGCTGCTGATGTAATTTTTTGCACTTTGTCGTCATTATTTGAAATTGGTTTTAGTGTTTGCTTTTTAAAATGGCTGTAATACTCAAATTCAGTGGGGTACTCTAATGTAGTTGTTTGCACAATGGGTAAATTTAACAAATCCTGTCTGGCTTTATCACGTGTTTTCATCTCAGAGTTCTCAACTTGTGAAAGGATTGGACGTCGATTCTTGGAACGTGAAATTTTGGTACCTGGGCCAGCCAATGGGATTGGTCGATTAGGCTCGGTTGTTATGCTATCGGGAGAAACGTAAAACGGGTTATTTTCGTTGGATACTTTGTCGACCTAATGGTTGATTTTAAATTTGTTTAGCAGATGAAACGGAACCGGAGGTAGGATGGTAGTAGTTAACACTATTTCTTGCGGAATATCAGTTATAACGAAATTACATTTAGTGATATTGGGTGGTAAGGGCAACATGAGAATTGTAAACTTCTGAGAGTCTAACTCGACTGAGCCCGAAATAATCGATACTACCCGATGTTTGGGTAGTATAAATTTCAACTTCCGTTGTTCCGAGATACTTTTAGTTTAAGTCTGGCTTGCGAGTAAATACTGGTGTATGTATTAAATCTACATTGATGGGTTTAACCGTCACTAAAGGTGGTAATACTACTATCTTTTTGTTTCCTGAGGATATGTAAACTGGTATTTCACGTTTACGTCGTGAACTGTGTAAAATTACGGCTTGCTCAAATTCTAAGGTTGTGGAAATTTGATTATCACTTTCCCCGAATACATCTTGAGAAAATAATATATGTTGTTTGGGCATGCTTACCCATAATTTTTCGCAATATAACTTAGGCCGTGNTACATCTTGAGAAAATAATATATGTTGTTTGGGCATGCTTACCCATAATTTTTCGCAATATAACTTAGGCCGTGCTAAATTAATGGCGATACTGTGTATTGGGCACGTCAAACGCTCGTTATTAGTTAACATACACTGCGTTTTGGAATACTTTTTTAGTCTACATTGGTTGATGGTTTCAGGTTTCTAAATTAAGTAACTGTATTCATTTGCCCTACAATATCCGTTCATANATCTACATTGGTTGATGGTTTCAGGTTTCTAAATTAAGTAACTGTATTCATTTGCCCTACAATATCCGTTCATAGCACTACACTGTTCGGATAATCGTACTGGAGCGATTATATTTCCGTTTTCATTAGATACAGTGGATTGTACNATAGCACTACACTGTTCGGATAATCGTACTGGAGCGATTATATTTCCGTTTTCATTAGATACAGTGGATTGTACAACTGTATCAATTTCAGTGTATGGCCAAGAATAGGTGTCGAGAGTGAGAGAAACATTTGTTCCCGAGAGACCTTGTTGAATTTGTTTCAATTGGATTTCATTTGGTGCTGTATTTCAATGAATCATGTCGTGACACTCGTCTAAAGTAACAGGATTTGCACCCTGATACTCTTCCGTGCAGTAAGATCCAAAAAAGAAAAAACTCATTTAAAAAAATTTTTTGATTGAATAACAGTGGAAAGATTCAATTTGTTGGAGGGCGATGTCAGGAGCCCACAACATGATGCTTACCATGGTAGTTGCTTGGATTTAGGGTAACAAATCGCACTTAAAATCCACAAATTTTGGGATTCGGTAATGAGTTCCAGATTCATAGCCTTGACAAAAGTGGAGAATCGGAGTTTTTGGTTCTAAATTGTTGAAATATTTTTGGATGATTGGATCGTGATTACGATCCAATAGGATGTCCGTTGTATTTCCTGAAGCGGTTTAAAAATAAATCACTACACTCATGAAGATGATTGTGTATCGTCTAACAAAAATCATTTTAGTTATCCTGTTATTGTTAATATAAATAATAATCTTGTAAATGCTTTGGTAACGTGAGTGCCCTATGAGGTCGAGTTGAGCCTGCGGTGCTGGTTACTGCTGATGCTGGTAGTGCGCTAGTCGGAGGACTAAGTACTGGCTGTGACTGTGAATTTTGTAAAGAAATATATGGATTATTCACTTCAGTATTAGGAGCAAGTGCTGGATTTGAACTGGTGGATGTGGCTTTAGGAGGAAAGATAATTCTGTTAACGGACTTTCCTGATTCGTTTGGGGCTGATGGTGAGGAAAGAGGTGATCCTTTTCCGCATCGAAGTCTATAGTTAGCGGGATAAGTGCCTGAATAACCTGGAATTTCCCGTCGTTCGGATTGGTTTACTACGAGTGAACAGGAAGCTGAACAAATGGGGTATCTGGTAAGTGGAATGATAAAGGTATTGAAAACGGTTTCTTAGGAATCATTAAGGTAGGATCAGGATGGGGTCTATCCTCATCGTCAGAGTCTGCGTCGTTATCTAATGGGTTAATATCTAGTTGTTTAAGGTGGGTAATAGCTTTAGGAATGTGCGTTAATACGTTCTCAAGTACTGCATTTTTATCACTTACGTGTGGTAACAGTAATGTAAACAAATTGAATACTGAAATATAAAGACGATTTTTGAAACTTTGATGAATAAGAAAAAGAAAAACAAAAGACGGCCATATGTCTCCAGATATAATAAATTCAAAAGTAGGGGCAGTGTTCACTAATGTGTGAATCAAGGTTGGTATGAGAGTTATTGAACAAACACTATTATAAGGTTAGACCATAACTCCAATTTTTTTTTGAAGTCAGATGACAGGTTGTCATCTGAGACCGTTTCCAAGGTTATAATGAAATATATTTAAATCTACTTGAACAATCTTATCTACTTTTAAAAACTGACTACTAAAATCATTTTGATTTTTTTTCAATTATAACAATAATTTTATTCATATAAAATTTTTTTGATATAACCAAATATAACCCAATCTTCTAACTTTGAATTTTGTAACATTTTAACTCAATGTGTCATATAATCTTCTGTTCGTGTTGTAAAAACATGACGTTTATCTGGTTCATCGTGAAAAAGTAGTTCAAAGGCAAAAGGTAAATTTGTTGTGGAATCAGGAAAGACGGAATAATTCTCCAGTAACATGATTACCATTCGCTAAAATAACAATAAAAAAAGAAACAAGAAAAAAAATCAAAAAAAAATCATTAACCAATTGTTGTTTGATACAAATTACCTCATCTTCAATTTGGAAATTCAAATCCTCAACTTAAATCAGAAATTCGATAGTAAAATAATAAGTTGCCCACTAATTTGAAGAATCTTTCACAAAATGCTATCAAACAAAAACTAGTCAAAAGTTAGATAATGATTTCAGTATTGAATTATGTTTAAAAAAGTTAATTTAATNAATCATTAACCAATTGTTGTTTGATACAAATTACCTCATCTTCAATTTGCAAATTCAAATCCTCAACTTAAATCAGAAATTCGATAGTAAAATAATAAGTTGCCCACTAATTTGAAGAATCTTTCACAAAATACTATCAAACAAAAACTAGTCAAAAGTTAGATAATGATTTCAGTATTGAATTATGTTTAAAAAAGTTAATTTAATTTACCAGATTCTCGAAAAGTACCATTATGTGGACTTCGATGGTTAAGTCTTCCTTCTAATTCTGGTTTTCTACTTGCAATTTCCAACATCGTTTTCATTGAATCACATTAAAAAAAATTTTTTTTTACAAAACAAAACAAAACTTAAATAATTAAATAATTTTCCAAATATAACAATTTTTGACAAATAATTGAAAAACGAGAATATTTAATCTTTGAAAATTAAAAAAAAAATTAAACTTCAAAAAAGTTTGTTTACAAGTTTATGCTTTGTTTAAAAAAAAAATTGGAGTTATGGTCTAACCTTATAATAGTGGTTGTTCAATAATTCTCATAGCAACCTTGGTGTGAATATTATCTATGATAAGATTAGAATCTATATAATATATATGTATGTGCTTAGAGTTTATTATTTTTGTGTGAGTAAATGAAGTACTTGGTCGTGAACCGATAGTTTGAATAACTATTTCGTCAACAGGCCAATCTACAAATATTATTCTATTGGTAGGTAATTTATTCATCATTGACGTGAATAACTCCTTCGTCAATGGTTGGATGATTAGATGGAGTAATATTTGGTAGGATTGTAAGTTTAGTGTTATATATTGGGAATTCTCTACGACATGTTTTGGTTTAAAATCGATGGTTGAGAGATGTTGAATGAGGGTTTCCGCATTAGCTAGTTCATTAAGTGAGTCGTCGCGAGATTGGTACGACATTTCTGGTTCGTCTTCCTCACTTTTTAGAGTGGGCACTAAACGCATTCGATGTAAATGCGCTATTTGGGTTTGTTGGGTTACTAAATCACGAACTTTGTAATTTAGTTCAGCTAGTTTTTCTTCTATCTTATACTTGTTTTTATATTTCGAGGTCCATTTGGAAGCTTGACCCTTTATGGGCGGCACTTTAAATTGTAAAGTGATTATATCCCCTACGTTATAAATTTGATTCTGTCGAGTAGAATCAATTTTTGTTTTAAACTTTTGTTGCGCTTTGTGTAAGGCTGAACGCGTCAATTCCCATAATTCATCCATACGTTTACCTTTTTTTTCCAACCGGGGGAAGTTCAGAACTATTGCACATTTCTGGATGAGACATTTATCGACCGTATAATAAATAAAAAGGACTAAAACCTGTACTCGTGTGTTGGGTTGAATTAATAGCCATTTGAACTAGTGGAGTTAGTGAATGCCACGTTTGAGGCTCAGTTTTAACATAATGAGAAATAATAGATTCAATCACTGCGTTGATTCGCTCGCTTACTCCATTACCTTTATGGTTGTATGGAGAAATTCTTCTAACTTCACAACCAAAAAACTTAGTAAACTGCTTATAAAACTTATAAAGCAAGGACCATTATCACTACCTATAAATTCATGAGAACCATGGCGTGTGATTACAGCAGATTGTAGCCATTGAGCTACAGCTTCTGTTGTAGCTGATTGTAACGCTTGGATTTCACAAAAGCTTGTTAGTGAACAAACTGCTACGGCAATGAATATAGAATTGTTAGAACTGGGAGGCAATTTACCTATTAAATCTACAGTAACATTGGAAGGGGTATTTTCTTATAGGTAAAGGTTTTTGGTGACCTGGGATCTTACCATAGTCGCGTCTATAGTTAATGCAACTTTCACATGTTAGAATATGTTGGTATGCATCATGCTTAATAGTTTTCCAAGTAGCATGGGAAAGTATTCTAAATAAGGTTTTGGTAAATCCTAAGTGCCCAAAGGATGGAATGTTGTGAGCATTGTATAATGTGTCACTGCGCAAAACTCTGGATAAGTACACACGTTTATGTCCTGATTTAACATTATACAATATATTATTGTGGATGACAAATTTTTTATGAAGCTCAGGATCGTGAATGTTTGTCATGATGGCAATACATTCAGAATCCGTTCGCTGCATCTCAACTAGTAGGAAGTCGTTGGTAAAAAATATGGGAATTAGTTAACCGTCTGACATA
This sequence comes from Holacanthella duospinosa, assembly GCA_002738285.1. NCBI lineage: Eukaryota > Metazoa > Arthropoda > Collembola > Poduromorpha > Neanuridae > Holacanthella > Holacanthella duospinosa. The sequence goes on along the minus strand of NIPM01000948.1, from coordinate 17,281 downwards.
TTAAGAGAAGTGGAACCGAGACTACACAATTTATTGATGAATTGTTCGTATTCCTGAAATCTTTGGGGGTCTTGCTGTAAATCGTTCATGGCGTTCGTATAATTTATATCATCTGTTTCTGTTTTGGAAAGGCGACTTAACATGTCGAATACTAAATGAGCTTTACCTGAACAATGTTTAATGATAAAGGAGTATTGCTGTATTTCTAGACTCCAATTAAAGAGACGAGAGGCCGACATAGTTGTATACGCGCCTTTACATGTAAATTTCCTAGCGAGAAATTGTTTGTGATCTACTACTAAATAAAATGTGGTAAATTGTAACCATATGTAAAAAATTGTATGGATTGTTTTAGTGCGAGCCATTCTATTTCTGCAATTGAAAATCTGCTTTGAGAATCAGATGGAATACGACTAAAATATCCTATTGAATATTCTCCAGTAGAATCCTTAATTATGAGGACTCCGGCTATAAATTTTTTAGAGCCGTCGGTATGTAAGTATAGTTGATCATTCGGTGATGTAGGGTTACGAAGTAAAGGAGCTGAAGTAAGAAGTCGCTTTGTTGTTTGAAAGCTAACTTCTTCTCGTCCCCATTTATTTTTAGCATTTTTCTTTGCAACTTGTAACAAGAGATATAGGAGTTCGGTTACATGTGATAAATGTTTTCGGTAATAATTATCTGCTTCAACCCATTTTTGAATGTTTTTTACGGATGTAGGAGTAGGGAGATGAATAATGGCAACAATTATCCTAGGGTCAGGTTTAATTCCTTTCGCTGAGATAACGGCACCTAACGATGGCATTTCGTCTGGGAGGATAATAAATTTTCCTGGTGTAAATTTGAAATTAAAGTTCCTTGCTTGGGCTAATGTGTGTTTCATTCTATGATGGTACTCATGTAATGTTTTTCCTGCAATTGTTACGTCATCTATATAAACTAAAACATTTTTCCATAATAATTCATGAAAGGCTAGTTCCATTACTCTTTGAAAACCCGCTGGTGCGGTAGCTAACCCAAAATATAACCGTGTAAAACATCCTGTGGTGTCTGCTGTAACTACGTTTGTAATAGGGATACTAGCTGCGGATAACTCTAACTGATAATAACCTTTTTTCAAGTCAAGGGATGTGCAATAAGCTATCCGTTCATATAACCAATTCTGGCAAAATTCTACACGGGGTGTTGGCATAGTGTCGACTTGTAATCCTAAATTTACTGCACGATAATCTATACAAAATCTCCATGAGCCTTGTCCAGTAGCTTGACGATGTCCGCCGATAACAGTGTGAGTGGGTGAAGCCCATTCACTTTCAATTTCGATCATAATTCCTTGGCGTTTTAGTTTCGCCATGGTTTTAGCTTCAAATTCCCTAACTTGGTGACTTTTCCGATAGGATGGGTGTTGTACTGGTTGCGCCAGGTTTGAGGTACAGTTCATGTTTATAATGGCGTATACAACCAATGGCCTCATCATTATGAAAAAATACGTCGTGATATTCGATTAATAATTCCTATAGTTTTAGTCTGCGGTCCACTATCTTTATGTGATCCAAAAGTTTAAATAATACATGCATGTGTAGTCTTGTATTTTCATCAAAATTAAGTAACTGTTGAGGAATAGCAGATAAAATATAATAATTTTTGCACGGATTAGATTCACAAGTACATGGTGTATTTGATGAAATAATTAAGCCTGGAAGAGTGTGTGGAAATTGTATGTGAGGTTTAATCGTGTGTTGTTGTTGAAGTTTATTTATGGTTTGTCATATTTTAGACATATTAGAATGTATATTTTCTAATAAAGTTAATGAAGTTGTAGATAATTAATTTACTTCAGTTGCGTTAGGCAGTGCATTCTCCCATTTATTTAAATTTTTTGAATTTGCGGGGTATTTCCATCCCGAAAGGTATTTATTATATTTCCATCCCGGAGGGTATTGAATGAAAAATGACTTGATTCCGGAATCATTCCACAGTCCGNCCGGGTATTTCCATCCCGAAAGGTATTTATTATATTTCCATCCCGGAGGGTATTTCTAAGTATTGAACCATCTCGGAGGGTATTGAATGAAAAATGACTTGATTCCGGAATCATTCCACAGTCCGATTCACATTCCATAAATTGATAGTGTGGTACAGCTGTAATGGAACATGAAGGGGCAGCGGAATTGTCATATTGGCATAAAGGCAATATTTCTACTTTATTAAAATTTAAACCGTCCCGGAGGGTACTTATTAATAAACCATCCCTGAGGGTATTTTTATTTAAGCCATCCTGGCGGATATTTCTTTTTGAACCATCTTGGAGGGTAATTAATGAACCATCTCGGAGGGTATTTGTTATTAAGCCATCCCGGAGGGTATTTCATTTTGAACCATCCCGGAGGGTAATTAATGAACCATCCCGGAGGGTATTTTCTAAATTTATTGAACCATCCCTGACGGTATCTATTGAACCATCTCGGAGGTATTTAATGAACCATCCCGGAGGGTACTACATGAACCATCCCGGAGGGTATCTAGTAAACCATCCCGGAGGATATTATCATTATGAATACTTACATCTGAATAAACGAGAGAGTGTACCTGTGTTTGTGATTGTAAAATTTCTGATAATGGTGCATTTTGTTTTGAAGGCGGTTTCGCACTGGAGGTGGAATCATTCCTAGCTTGAGCAGAGTTCAGAATGAGTAAACCTTCTACAATATCGTGAAGAATAACTGAGTGAGGGTAAAATATTAACTTGTGCACTTCACTGTCAGATATGGAAGGTAACGTATAGAGAACGGTTGAAGACAAATGGTGAGTTGCTATGCAAATTGCAGATTTAGTAGGGTGAGTACATGACACTAAAGAAGGAAACCTTTTACATGACGGAGCTAGTTCGGAGATAATTATGACTTTTCCAATGTATTTTCTGTCGCTGAGTCGATTGGTCACTTCAGTTTTTGTGAATAGGCCTTATTTTTAGCTGTATTATAAATTTAAAGTTTTGTCAGAGGTACTAGTATGACTTAAAAGGTTGATTATGTATGCTACAGGGGTGGTGGAGTAGTGGTTAGGACGTTGAGCTATACTTTATTGTAACCGAGTTCGAACCTCAGGAGTCTCGTTTACATTTTTTTTTAAATGAGTGCTTAACTTCCGATTTCCTGGTTTCATTAATGTCATGATTTAATATTTTATTAAATTAAATTATTCCTTAATTATTCCTTATTTTTTTAATTTTATTAGATTGATCTTCAGGCGATAAAATTATTATTGCTTTATTTTTGGTCATTGAGTAAACAGAAGCAGTAACAAATTTTTAATAACAGTCAATTGTGTGAAATACAAAAAAGAAACACGCATAGCATAAAATGCGTCTACAACGGCTACATTTTATAAAACGAAGATTGTCACAACCTTTTGAACATTTTTGAGGATCGTCTGGTAGAAATGTAAAGCAAACCTGTTCGACATTATGAAACTCAATCCGTTCATCTGTCAAACCAGATGAAAAAAAAGAGTATTTAATCATATTTTGAAATATTGGTGCAGATAATTGATGGTGTAAAAGTGATTGTAATTTTATCACACCATCTCGACTTGTAATTTTATCCTGTGGGTTAACTCCAAACGGGTCAATAAACACATCGGCATAATTTATGATTCTGCGTGCCAGGGTTTTCAATTGCCGATGGAATGTGGTATCCAAAGGTTGACAATACGGTGTACATTTTTCAGGTATCACTGAAATTTCACACTGTGGTTTCTGATTATCTCTTCCGAAAATAGATTTGTAAAGATTTGGGTTCAATTGACCAGGCCATGAATCAATTATTAGCAGAAAGTCCACGTTAACTTCTTTGGCCACAATTTGTTTTAGAAAATCTTGTACTAATGACGATGACAATTTTCCAGATTTACTACAGGTTTCTGTAACGTTTGAAGCTAAAAACAGGGAACTACTTACTCTTGGACCCATTTTGCCTTTTGGTTCTTGTAAGCACAAGTAAACATTTCCCACAATATTTCCAGCAGCGTTTATGACATATTGAACAGTATAAGAGTGCGTAACTCAGCCATCAAGCATAAACATATTTCTTTGAAATTTTTACCGCTAAGCCAATATCGACTTACCCGGAGCGGAATTTCAAACTTCAATAATTTGCTATTCCAATGATATAAATATACTGGTATATAGATGACGTCAAACACCGTTTTTATTTCAATTTATTACCGCTATGCCAATATCGAATTATCAGGAGCGGAATTAAAAATCTCAAAACTTTGGCATTCTAATGATATAAATACGTTGGTATGTAGCTACTATCAAGCATAAACATTTCTTTGAAATTAATGCCGCTATACCAATATCGAATTAGCGGGAGCAGAATTACAAACCTCAAAAATTAGCTATTCTAATGATTTAAAACCATTGGTATATCAAACACACACATTTGTTTGAAATAATTACCGCTATTGTAATATCGTATTACCGGAAGCGGAATTTCAAACTTCAATAATTAGTTCTTCCAATGATAGAAAAGCATTAGTATAAAAATGACATCAAGTATACAATATTTATTTGAATTTATGACCGCTACACCAATAGTGAATTAGCGGGAGCAGAACTCTAAGCCCCAAAAATATGTTATTCAAATCATATAAATGCAAAGGTACATAGCCACCATCAAATAAACAAATTTTTAAATTTTTACCGCTATGCCAATATCGAATTACCGGAAGCGGAATTACACACTTCAAAAGCATGCTATTCTTGTGATATAAATCAATTGGTACATTTCAATGCAATTATATCATAAGATTAACATATTTTTGAGGTTTGTAATTCTGCTCCCGGTAATTCGATATTAGTAAAGCGGTAATAATTGCAAACAAATATATTTATGCTTCATTGCAGCTATGTACAAATGTATTTATATCATTAAAATAGCAAATTTTTTTAGGTTAGTAACTCCCGTCGCAGTAATTCGATATTGGCTTAGCGGTAATAATTTTAAGTAAATATGTTTATGCTTGATGGTTGTGATGTACCAATGAATTCTCCTTATTAAATAGCAAGTTTGGTAAAATTGTAATTCCGCTACCGGTAATTTGATATTAGCTTAGCGGTAATTATTTCAAATGAATATGTCTGTGTTTGGTGGCAGCTATGTAGCAATTCATGCATAATATTAAATTAATAAATTTTCATGTTTTGAATTTCGATTTTGGTAATTCGATATTCATGTAGCGGAAGTAATATTTGTAATCACCATGGTGCTAAAGAGTATCATCTATAGTTTTTACATTAATTGTTTACTAAAATTTTTGTTATATATAATCAACTTCATAATATAAAGAAATATACTCAGCGAGGTTGATGAGATAAAGTGAGACAAGACACATGTTATAGAGGTACAGGTTTTGTTTTTCTCTCTAGAGTATTGGTGACGATTGTCTCTTATATGGAGATGAGAGTTTGAGAGTGGTTTTGATGTTAATACAAAAACACTCACTTTTCGTGAGGAACTACCCTAAATTCTTAGGCGATTGTGCATACGCGAAAGTTAATTTTTCACCTTTTGTTGATAATGTTCTTTGCGTTGTGAGCTCATATTGAAAGCCACATTGATCAGTGTTTAAAATGGCTTCTGGTTGATAATGGATCATGCGCTGTTTCACTTCTTTTCTATAATTTTCGGCTGTTTTAAGTAATTTGTCCATAAAGGTAATTTCTCTTCTATTAACAAGATGAGTCACTTTTCGACTTCGAATTCTATGCAGTGCCTTAAAGTTGTCAGCCCATGACTTACTGGCCTTGAAAAATCCTGGATCTCCTAATTCAATTGGTTTTTGAGCTCCCCATTGTTTCAAGTTCACGGTTTTTATGACTCGGCAGTCGGTTCGACTTGTGTTAAATTGTTGTAAAACATGAGTGTTAATTTTTTCAAACTTATCTCTTCTAGTTCCTCCACTTTCAATTTCCATATTCCACCTTCTCAGGTAATCCAATGACTTCAATTTTGAACAACCTCTTTTTCGTAAAGTGGTAAGATTCCATTTTGGGTGACTTTTATAAATTTCCAAAATTTTAACTTTCTCTTCCAAAGAAATTGATTTCTTTTCATTTTTTATTTCTTCATCAGAATCCCACTCGATATCGAATTCATAACCAGTCTCTAACATTCACAATTATATAAAAAATTGAAAAATTCAGAAAATAGAAATACTTATTATGACCCAATTATTAGATTTTGATTCTTACTTGTAGTTTCAGGTTCCTTCACTTCCACCTCTTCGTCAACTGAAATTTCGTCTTCTTCGAGAAATGTTTTTTCGTCCATAATAGAAAGAAAATGCTCAAAAAGTTCCTTAGCTAATAACAAATCACTTTCTGAAGGTTCTACATCACTATACTCTGCGAATTCGGCTTTTGCGATTTCTAAGAATGATTTTGCGATAGCAATCGGATTGACAATTTTTGGACAACTTCATTTTGGACTTTTGAATACCCAGGTATCTATAATTACTAGAATTATTATTGGTTTAACGACAGTTTAAATAATTATCTGACCTTAATTCCCTCCATTTGTTAATTCCAGATAATTATCANTTATTGGTTTAACGACAGTTTAAATAATTATCTGACCTTAATTCCCTCCATTTGTTAATTCCAGATAATTATCAACAACTAATTATTGATTTGGAATATTATAGTTGAACACAAAATAAAGATACGAATTTATTTTGAACTAACGCNTTCTGAAGGTTCTACATCACTATACTCTGCGAATTCGGCTTTTGCGATTTCTAAGAATGATTTTGCGATAGCAATCGGATTGACAATTTTTGGACAACTTCATTTTGGACTTTTGAATACCCAGGTATCTATAATTACTAGAATTATTATTGGTTTAACGACAGTTTAAATAATTATCTGACCTTAATTCCCTCCATTTGTTAATTCCAGATAATTATCAGCAACTAATTATTGATTTGGAATATTATAGTTGAACACAAAATAAAGATACGAATTTATTTTGAACTAACGCATGCACAATTAGTATGAAAAAGTACATTAACAAGAATGAAAAGAAGACACAATAGAATATTCATAACATAAAATGCCAATGAAAAAAGAATGCTGGTGCGCATCAGCTAGGCACTTGTCCTTAAAATAAAAAAAATTAGACGTGACTCCTAAGATTCGTTCTCGGATTACAATAAAGTATAGCTCAACGTCCTAACCACTACTCCACCACCCCTGTAGCATACATAATCAACCTTTTAAGTTATACTAGTACCTGACAAAACTTTAAATTCATAATACAGCTAAAAATAAAGCCTATTCACAAAAACTGAAGTGACCAATCGACTCAGCGACAAAAAATACATTGGAAAAGTCATAATTATCTCCGAACTAGCTCCGTCATGTAAAAGGTTTCAATCTTAAGTGAATTGGTAGTGTTTCACTACCAATTTGTAGTAAATTATCTTTGTAATTAATAACGGACGCGGCGTGTCGTAAAAAATCACTGCCTAATACGGCTGGTAATTTAAAATCGTGAACTACAATAAGTGGAAATGTAGTGATATAATCATCAATTTGAATTTTTGATTTAGAGACACCTAATATTCCAAGAAAATCGTTAGTTATATATAATACTAATTAAATATTGGAATTGAGCGGGTCCATTGTAGTAAAGTCACTATGTAATAGTGATTTTACTTCTAAGTTCGCATCCCATGCCAACCTGTAATATTAAAGAATTAAATTCACTGGTGGATGAAACTTTTACATTTGAATCATATGTTGTAGAAGTATTGTATAACTCAGTAGAATTTCTAATTGGTTTGGTTAATTGTAATACGTTTGCGTATTTGTTGGTGGAAATGTATGTGGACGGATATATTGTCCTTGACGAATTGATGAACGAAAATTTTGAACTTGGTTCGGGAAAGCACATATTTGACAGTTGTTCGACAAACCCATCCGATTCGTAAAGAGTGGACGGTTTGGACGATTCATAGCACCTCGTATACCAATATACCGGGATGGTCGCATCACTAAACTGGGATAAGGTGCTCCCCTATAAGTGTTTAAAGGATTAGAGTAAGGAAATACTCCACGACAAACTGAAGTGTCATGACTCGAAGAGTTATGTGCTGAACAGAACACTTCATGGGTGCACAATGCTCGTTGATGCCCAACCATACCGCAGCGATAACATGAGCTTGTATTGGAGTTGTTATTTTCTGGTGTGGGGTAGTTTGTGGGGTATGATGTACTTACCTGTGTTGGATTAACTTTTCTATTTACCTTATTGGTAAATGGTTGTGTTTTGGATTGATTGGGTGCGCCTTGAAACGCTTGAGTAGAGGCTGCTGTAGCAGCCTCTACTATAGCGTCAATAGCTACTTCCTTGGCAATCTCAATCGATTTGATAGCTAGCACTGATTCGGATTCACTTTTGTGAATAATGGAGTCTACATCTTCCGCATTGCGGTAATTATCACTGAACTGTTCGAGAGTGGTTGGGTTATTTTGCCAACACTGTGCTAGATGTTTCACTGGCACTGCACGTGAAATGAAACGAATTTTATCCGTTTCTGCCATTTTGGGATTATATGAGTTCAGTAATTTACTGAAAACTTGGACGAAAGCGTCCATTGTTTCGGATTCACGTTTCTTTCGATTTAAGATGCGTTCCATAGCCTCGTCGCGGTAAGAGCGACGGCTACACACACGAACGAAAGCTTTTTTTAATTCGTTAAAGGTGGGATCCTTGTAGTTAGTTGATTCGCGTGTGTTTTATAGTTTCAAAGCACTTATGTGGTTAAGAAACCAGTCAAGTGCTGCAGAACGTAGAGTAATAGGAAATTGTGTTGCCTTAATTTCCTCACTCCAGTTATTAGCACCAGCACATAGGGAAAATGCTTCTAAGAAGTCACTAGCACTTTCGGTGGCGAGAGCACTATAGGTGGGAAGGGACACTGGGGAAGGCGGGCTATTGGGGTGGTGGTCATTGTGCTTGATAAAAGTGTATTATGAACGTATCCACAATTTTACTTTCATCCGTACATACTCTAGTACTCACTATAACACTAGAGTGAGCTCACCTGTAATGATCGCTTCTCACTGGTCACTTATTTCATTTCACTTCACTAACAGTGCCACTAAAAGGAATTCACAAAATTTACCCAAGTGTAATTTGTAGAGAAGTTTTAACAAGCACTATCACTTTTAATTTCAGAAGGGGAATAGTGAGACTTACCAGGGAGGTAGCACTATGGTGTAATGAAAAATTTACTCTATCACTTACTGTGATACGAGAGTAAGCTCATGCGAGAGGGAATGAGATAATTACTCTGGTATTTTATTGTAAAATATACTAAACACATGGGCATAATAACACTCACAATTTTACGAGAGTAGGCTCATGCGAGAGGCAATGAGATTATTTCTCTGCGTATTTCACTTTGAGGTATAATAATGGTGTAGTGAGAAATCACTTATAACATTCACAGATATACAAGAGTAAATGCATGCGAGAGGCAATGAGTTGATTGCTTTGTATTACACTATAAGATATAATATTGGTGAGGTGAGGAATCACTTATAACTTTCACAGATATACAAGAGTAAATTCATGCGGGAGGCAATGAGTTGATTACTCTGTATTTCACTATAAGATATAATAATGGTGAGATGAGGAATCACTTGTAACTTTCACTGATATACAAGAATAAATTTATGCGAGAAGCAATGATTTGATTACTCTGTATTACACTATAAGATATAATATTGGTTAAAGGTAAAGGATCACTTTAACAATAAGAAATAGGGAGGGTAAAAGATCACTTATAAGCAAAGGAGAAGTATTGTTGCCTGTATGGTGTAATAAGAATCTTATGTTGAGCGTAAAAGTTGTTCGTAAAAATGAAAGAAAATCTATTTGTAGTCAAACTACACGCACTTTCATGCGACTAAATAAAGTTTTCCTGCGTGTGTAAATTTTATATGGCTCAGTCGTACTGTATAACTTGAGCTTCAATTAACTGTTCTGAAAGAGTGTGAACAAAAGTATGGTAGGAAACTGGTATCCTGCTCCGTCGTTGTAGGCCTGGTTAGAAAGCAAGAAGGTTACTGATAGAACGTAAATACTTATAATTAATTTGTATCCTTATTGTTTATGTAGCTAAAGTGTTAATTTTTTAGGAATATCATACAAATTAAAAGAGTGATGCGTACGGAGTGGACGCTGGCGAAATTGAGAAAGCAGATAGCTTAACCGATAGCCTGGAATAAATATTATTTGAGAGAAGCAATGAGACAATGAATGACCGAATATAAGGAAATAAACATCTATTGGAACATTGAAAGTGGTGTAATATACTCGGAAGAAATGCAAAAAAAATATCACTGCACGAGTGGATAGACTACGTGTGCCGATTGCGAAATCTACCAGTATCCGGCGAAGACTTAATTGCGGATATTGATGAGAATATTGAAAGCTTAACCGTTTAGTATTTTTATGTGACGCAGCTATTATTGACGCGTCCCGATGTCCTAAATCATTATGACCGGAGAGATATTGGTCATTTCCCAGTCATATTGACTAGAAGGTATGTTATATTATATATAATTAGTAATAGTAGAAACCTGATTAAATTTTACACCCATATTTTCATTTAGGGCCCCAATGATGGAAATAGTGGATGATGAAGAGACACCGGGAGAAGGTGAAACTTAGAAGTAAACAAAATGAAATTCGCAAGAAACTGGGTTTGAAAATTGTTAGAAAAATGAAATATTTGTAGAATTGTAAAGAAGGAAGAGAAAGAAAATTTTATAATTTTATTTGTAGTAAACTGATGTAGATTTGATGGTGACTAGGATAAAATATGTTATTATCAGTGACTAGACCAATGTCGTTATGTTGGTGGACGTGGAGGAGAAAAAAAAACAGGAATTTGGTAATTACTATTACTTCAACCCAATTATAATATAGAGTTATAATTACTGAAAAAAAATTTTTTTTCCTACTTGTACTTAACTAATTTTATTTAATGATTAAAACACTTTTGGGCTAAATTTAATTTGTCGTTTATGCGACCAATGTCTTTACAATGGGTTTATTCGGTATTGGTATACCCTTGTGTTTAATAGACCAATGTCTATACCTTGACTGTATTAGTGAAAATGTTGCTTTATGTGTTTAGCTTGAGCATCTGATTTCACTGAACGAAGCATGTAGTAGGGTAAAATTAGGACCAGAAATGTAAACTTTAATAATACGGAAATAAATGAAGAGGAGAAAAGGAAAAAAAAAATTTTTTTTTGTTGTTAGGGTTCTTAGTTTGTGGTAAACTTAGAAGAAAAAGAAAGATGAAGGGAGTAAAATAGACAAAAATTTACATTGAAATTTTAATACTTACAGGCCGTTAGGTTACGAATATGGGATTTTTTAAATCAATTTTCTTCCGTTTAATACGTTGTTAATATTTTAGACAGCCAACGATATTTGAATTCATTCATCATAGGTGGGAACATCATAAATAAGCCAATTAATTACTTAGAATTCCTAGTGTTTCATGACTCGTATCCAGATTCAATCACTGAATCTGGGAGGCATGACTGACTTGAAACTTTGGGAAGTTGACTGAGTAAGGGAGTCTGACTCCAGCGTCACGTAATAGAAAATGTAGAAGAATGTTTAGAATGATTTGAAATTAAATAAGAAAAGCCGACATTTTATTTGCCTATTGGGAAAGAGTCATTAATCAAAAGTCAAGGAGTCAACTCCTAGAATCAAGGTTCTAACTGCTACTGCAAACAAAATTTTTATTGTTTTCAAAAGCTAAAAATTAATTGACCTTTTTGAATTCTGAGGTTGGGGTTTGGATTTATTGTATAGTAAAGCTCGGATAATTAGAAATTCAATGTACTGAAATTGGTTCGTGGTAGCCGCGATAATTTTAATTTACCATTACTTTATAATAGTAAGTTGCTGTAGAAACAAAAAAAACTAAAACTATCAAATGGTTCAGTTTTGTTGCATTTCAATGTTTGAAAAGTTATTCAGAAGAAGTTATTCATTACGTTTTGTAAAAAAAAAAGTGAAGTTTAGAACAAAATTGACTGTAATATTTTTAATTTTTAGTGAATACCGNTGGTTCAGTTTTGTTGCATTTCAATGTTTGAAAAGTTATTCAGAAGAAGTTATTCATTACGTTTTGTAAAAAAAAGGTGAAGTTTAGAACAAAATTGACTGTAATATTTTTAATTTTTAGTGAATACCAAAGTAAATGAAGAGGAAAAACAGAAAAAAAAACTTATATTGAAGTTTTAGAACTTAGCATGTGGTGGATTACTAAACATGTGTTAGGGGAGGCACAGTGGTTACTTTTGTAACAGAAAGACCTTAGCAACAAGCAAAAAACTTGTAATTTTGTAAAATCAATTATAAATAACTTAGGTCGGCATTATCGCTAAGTATATTCATCGGAAACCGTACCAATTAGGATAAACCTTACCTAAAGGAAAACAGTTGGATGAAATATTATTCTTTAATTATTATTATAGCTAGACTCCCTATCAGTTTTAATTTTTTTTATTGATTTTGTTTAAACAAAATACTACAGGGTAAGGAAAAAGTAAGTACACATAAAGAAAGTTTTAACTGCAAAAGCCATGTATAAAAAATTAGGGGGTCGAAACCCCGGATCTCACTCCATGCTAACTCACATCTAACTCACTTTCTCGATGTGTACTTACTGATGCCCTACCCTGTATATAAATACAATAAGAAAATGAAAAAAATCAGGATAATGATGTGAATTATTGAAGGGAACTGAAATTTATAGTGTAGTAAAATCAATACTCAAAAGTATCGAATTTTAATAAATTATCCTAATTATTATTTTATTATTAGAATTATTTTATTTAAAATTACTCAAGGAAAATATTCAAGTTAACAACCATCATTCTGTTGTTTACAATGAGCCTATCTAATCCTTCTAGACACTTTTCCAGCTTTTGCACAGTTTCGCCCACCATCCTCTTAACTTCATTGACATTAATTTCATTTTTGCCGAGTTCCGCAGACTTTTGACCACCCTCCCACGAATGTCTCCACTCCCTCCACACATTTCCCCCAATTTTGGCTAGCTTCGCCCACCTTCCCCCTGCTTCCACTTACCGTTTGAGAAGATAAAATTTATTGTCATTGGAGAGATTTCGTTTTGAGCCAATTGACTTGGTTTCGGCACAACTAGGACTTTCACCGTCTGATATCACACCTGCACTAAGACAATTTGACAGTGAGCTAAGAAATATTCCCACTTTTGTGCTCTTTGAAACCGAATATTTGTCTCACTTCTCAGCCAATCCCATTTTGAGTTTGTACGCGCAAAATAATGAAAACTAATTTGAACTATTTGTTGTAATTTTTTTTAATCACTACAGTATCGGTTTTAAGTTTGAGTTATTCAATTAGTTAATTTAATTAGCTGAAGATTCATTCTTGTAGACTGACTAGTCTTAGCATTCGTTTTGTAAGGTATGGATTTTGAGGTAAGTTGGAATAATTTTAATTATTACTTTGAATTTAACTACTCCATTTAGTGAAAGTAGGGAAAATAAATTTAAACTCCATTTAAAATTAATTGAAAGGGTAGGCGGAGGGAGCGAATTAGCCAATTTCAAAAATTCATTTTGGCTCACTTCGAAAAAACAATTTCGACTTGCTCAAATTGAACTGGTGAAAGTCCTAGTTGAGCCAGGGACAAATCAAAATGACACAAATCGAAACCCCTCCATTACAATGAAATGTTATAATCAACAGCGGCTGCCCTAATGGATAGACCGATCCACCACCCGTACCAACAGACGAAATAGTTGTCTATAATTATCAGCGGCACTAGGCTTGGAGTAAAGCACTGTCCAATGATTGTATCAGTCCGGCTGAGTTATACATATTTCTCTATAACTCTTACTAACACTTAAACTAACTAACTAACTAAGTAGTGTTAGTTAGTTAGTTAGTTAATTTTAGTGTTAGTTAGTTAATGTTAGGGTCAGTTAGTTAGTTATTTAGTTAGTTAGGTAGTTAGTGTTATGCCTATTCCTTCCCGAGCTCGGTAACTCGGGAAGGAAATACCCAACAAATAAACACCATGGAGACCGACAGTGTCTCCACGTGCGTAACTGGGTCAGAAGGACATCGGGTCCGCATTGCGGATTGGTTTTAACCAATCCGCGATGAGGGCAATGTCCTTCGGGCCCGGGAAAAACAGTAAAATAAAACTAATATTAGGGTTATTCTCTCCCTGGCTCGGTTACCAGGGAGAGAAACACTAAACAAAGATACCACGCGGAGATCAATGATATCTCCACGTGCATATCTGGGTCGGGAGGATGGTAGCTTCGCATTGCGTGTTGGTTTTAACCAATCCGCAATGGGAGCGTAGTTCTTCCGGCCCGGAGAAACCTCTTTAGCGAAGGCTATAAGAGGAACACAAAATTAGGAAAAGGGGACTCAGTTCAAAAAAGGTTACCACTCTCTTTCCATTCGACTTAGTCCAAAGAAGGTTATTCTCCGAACTCAGTCTCAGGAAGGGTATCACTCTCTCACTCTCGCTCCTTCATTTTGTAACCAGCACAAAGAATAAATCCGAATCAATCCACAAAATTCTACCGAGTTTAATTTATTATCAAAGTAACCCTAGTGACTTCTGGGAGGGTCACCAGTTCTTTCCACTGTGCACTCTGCTGACCTCACAACCGGCCACATTACGAGCAACAAAGCCATCACAACACTGGTAGCAGACGGTTCGACCAAGGGGTAGACTACTCTAGCAACGCTCTTGGATCAATTAAAGNGTAATTTTTTTTTAAGTTTATCCTCGGTGTGAAAACCGCGTACAATTTCGTGTGAAAAAATATTTTTAATAAATCCACGGTGTAAAAACCGCGGACATCCAAGTTGCAGAAAATGTATCGGTGTGAAAACCCAAGCTAGTTTTCAAACAAAGTGTTAATTTATGCCACGGTGTACACACCGCGGTTAGCTTTGTAAGGTAAGTATTAATTTCTGTCTAGATGTGAAAACCGCGCACAATTTCCAACAAGTATTAAGTTCTGCCACGGTATAATTACCGCGTACAATTTTCAATAACAGTAATAATTTATTCCACGGTAAGAACACCGCGGACAAATTTCAAAACAATTGTTAATTTTCGCCACGGTAAAAAGACTGCGGATAACTTTTCACATAAGTGATGTATTTTTTACGGTAAGACCGCGGACTGTTCTCCACATAAGTTTTGATTTTAGCCACGGTAAGACTACCGCGGATAATTTTCAACATTAGTGTTGCAATTTTTCCCATGGTAAGAAAACCATGGACTGTTATCCACGTAACTGTAGATTTTAGTCATGGTAAGAATACCGCGGATAAATTTCAACAAGTGTTGCAATTTTTCGCACAGTAAGAAAACCGCGGACAGTTCTTCAAACAAGTATTAATTTTAGCTACAATAATAATACCGCGGATAATTTTTAAAATAACTGTGGCATTTTTCCCACGGTAAGAAAACTGCAGACAGTTCTTCAAACAAATATTAATTTTTGCCATGGTAAAAGTACCGCAGATAATTTCCAACCACTGTTGCAATTTTTTCACGGTAAGAAAACTGCGGACAGTTCTCTACGTAAGTGTTAATTTTCGCCACGGTAAAAATACCGCGGATAATTTCCAACAAGTATTCATTTATTCCACGGTGAGAATACCGCGGGTAGTTCCTCCACGTAAGTGTTAAGTTTTGCCACGGTTCAAATACCGCGAACAATTTACAACATAAGTGTTAATCCATATCACGGTAAGAACACCGCGAAAAATTCCCGACGTAAGTGTTTCTCTATGCCACGCTACAAATACCACGGACAATTTTCGACAAGTGATAATTTATGCCACGGTAAAAATACCGCGGACTAAATTTAGTAAAAATTGATCACGGTATGCAAACCGCGAACACCTATTACTAATTTCAGTACACAATTTCAAGTTTTCTTCTTCTAGGTACATAACAAATAATTTTCGTTTTTTACGTGATTTGTCTTTTGTTCATCTTATTCAACACATTATATCTACAAATGCAATGGTTAAGTTTTTTCGTTCTAACGTTGTGGCGAGACTGACCTGCCACTTTGAGATTCAGACAGGAATTGCCACAAAAATTTGGTCTCTGGTGGGGTATGATCCCACGTCTTGAGTATTCAGGACCCAACGCACTAGCATTTGTGCTACAGAGCCGATCTGTGGAATCCTGTTCTCAATCTCAATACGACTCCGAAACTTTCCTTCCTGGTCATTCATTGCCAGGTAAGGAGTCTACTGTCTCATTTATGAGTACAGTAGTGGGGATTGAGTCTTATGCTCTAATTCCCACAAAGTGTATACTCTGCACTACATTTATGTACAAGGTTCTAATACCATGTCTTAAGACATCAGCACCTGCTACAGTTCAGATCGAATTGTTAAAGTTAACAGTGGAAACTGAAATATTGTGGCTAACCAAGTCGATTCGACTAATATATTCTAAGCATTCACAGCATTATCGTCCAAAAAAATTCGTCGTTCTTATCGCGATGAGGCTAAGGAACGTATTTTTAGTCGTAAAAAGCGTCAATCTGAAACAATGGATGCTTTTGTACAGGGTTTTACAAAACTTCTTAACTCCTACAATCCACGTATAGATGAACCTGATAAGATACGTTTCCTTTCACGTGTTGTGCCCGTTAAACATTTAGCTCAGTGTCTTCAAAATAATCCAACGACCCTTGATCAGTTTTGTGATAATTATTGCAATGCTGAATACGTCGACTCAATTATTTACAAATCTGATTCAGAAGCAATTCTGGCGATCAAATCAGTAGAAATAGCTAGAGAAGCAGCTATTAACGCTATAGCAGAAGCAGCCACGAATGTGTCCTCCAAGGCATTTTACAAGCTAATTCTAATCCACAAAAGTTATACAACCCGACACAAACCAGTTCTTCATTTGAATTCTCCTCTGTTAATCCTGCAACGTCACGTTTTCTATACAGTGTTATCGGTGTGGCCTATATGGTCACTTCCGTAATACTTGTACAAAGTCGATTTAATGTAATTTTTATGGTAATTCAAAGCATGCTTTAGCCATGTGTTGTGCATCTTAACTCTGCAAATACAATGCCAGTCCAGGGGAATATCCTACCTGTTTGACAGAGAAATCTCTGATGAAAATT